>KL263666.1:11329-22967 GCA_000699545.1 Podiceps cristatus
TATCACACGACTAGCAATGTTTGGCATATTAAAGGGGTGTTTATGGTGATGTTGTTTTAACTCTTTTATTCCTGATGACTAAATATGTCCTTCACAAAGAAATGCCAAATCAGTTCCCCATGAACTTGTAGGTAAGTTTGCAGATGCCCATGAACTTGTAGTCAAGTGTTTGGGAAGGGTAAGTATTCCTGCTTTTGATTCACTATACAACCTTATGGAAGACAGTTAACATTGATGCAACTTGATACCTAATTAGGAAAATGAGCATAATCATACTTAATTACTGAGCCTATTTCTTAGGGGAGTTTGAAGATAAATTAGGTATAAGAGTTTGAAATATAAAAAGCTTTTGAAGTGGATAATATGATCCACTTGTTCAGTCTGTTGACCTCAACTGATAATGAAGAAGCTGCAACTAATAAATGTATGAGAAAGATTTGTGTTAACTAACGATTTTGCTGCTATAATGGGGCTTAACATGTCTACATCAGAGTCTTCTCAAATTGTGAGAAAAAAATCTGTGGCAACAAGACAGAAAATGGCATCAAAAGAGGAAAAAAGACAAGAAACTGAAAATTACACTTAATTCCTTTCTTTGTAATAAATTACAATTCTATTGTCAGTCTCATATAAATAATTTTCAACAAGGACAGGGACCACTGTTGACCATAGTATTTGTGTCTGAGATGTTAAAATAAGCAATACCTCTTGAAATGTTGCATCATTTATCAATATGCTGCAATATATGTAGAGATATGTAGATTATTATACCCTTCTGTTGCTGAAGTACAGCAGATTCATTACTAAGAAACAGTGTGCATAGACAGACTAGAACAAACAAGCACAGCAAGTGATGGTGATGGTGATACAAGTGACCTGCTTAGGCAAGGAGAAAAGAAGAATGATAGTCATGAGAAACAACAGACAGATGGCTATACTAAACATAACAGACTACTTGAATTGTCTGTAGCCCAAGCGTATAGACTTAGCTACAAGTTGACTATTGGCAGGTCATTTATCCAGCATGTTGGGGAAAAAAAGGCTGTTCTTAGTAGAAAAGGAAAAAGAAATACTGGGCAGAAACTGAACGTATTATCCTTACGGTCCCCACTGTATTCCGAGGAGTCAAAAATGGATGAATCTTGTGTGGAAAAATAAAGTAAGCTTTACGAAAAGGAGCTTTTAGAGAGATTGTTAATATAAGACTATCCTCAGGTACCATTATTCTGTTACATTCTCCTTCACTTGTCCTTTCTTACAAACATGATGTCTGGTCCATGCTAAAATAGCTGGATGCCCTGTTTCTAGCCCATAGTCCTGTGGTGGAGTGCCCCCATCCTAGGCTATAAGTGGTGTAAGTGGGACATCACTGATCTCATATAGTGATGCTCTTCCATGTCCACTGTAGATGCCATGAGGTAGAAAATATGTTTAATTCTTTCCTTTAGCAAACTCCTCCTAATTTTCAACTGAGAAAAAAATGTATCTCCTTGGAAAAAAAAGGTAAAGCTGATGACAACAGCATGATTAGAATAACAGGTGGAACTGGAATAACAACGAAGAAAGCTGGATGATGTTTAAAATGATGAGAGGGTATAAATAGACTGGAGGAAAGAGATGGGACTGAGAAAGGAGAAACAGGGAGTGATCTCAGGGTGAGCGGTGACTGGCAAAAGGAGGGGAAATTATTCCGACACAGCAGATTTCAACACATGGCCTTGCAAAACCCTTGGCCAAATTCAGGGCAGACGGGCAGGTCAGTCGACGGCAGTGGCAGAGAGCAGCGGCTGGGGAGGATGCAGATAGTCTACCAGGTGCTGCTGGAGTCCCCATAACACGGTGACATCCTGACAAAGCCTGTGTCTCGGTAATGCACCCTGTGGCACCCTGAGATGGAGCCTGTGTCTGCCCGAGTGTGTCTTTGCTACGGTCAGTACTTGTTTGACAGTTCTTGATTTTGCGGTATCTTTGTTCTTTATGACTTGTTTATTCTCTCGTGATGTTTTGTACACCATCTGTTTCCTCCCTCTGCTTTTTCTTCTGTTCATAAGATCATAAGCCGCGTTCAGTGTAAATATGTATGTATACTCTTCATCTAGTATTTTAAATAGCTCAGCTTTTTGATTAGCACAGAGCTTGAGTACCTGCCCTTGCTTTGACCTTCAGAAAAATGGCCTGATTTCACTCTTGTTTACCCTTCTTGTAAATCCTAAATAACTTTATTGGATGTAATGCAATTCCACTATACTCTGCTATAAACCGCAAGATAATTTAACCAAGATACAGGCCACACGCCTTTTCCATCTGGCCACAGGAAAGATGGATGCATGGCAGTCAGGAAGAGCTCTAATTCTCTTCTACGCTGCACAGGGCTCACAGACCCAGTGCTGGTCATGGCCATGGACACCACCATGTTGCTGTGACTGCAGGAGGCTGCAGAGGCTGAGCTGTCAAAACTGGAACTGCAGCTGGCTCCTCCTTTTTGCTACAGAGCTTTTTGTTTGAAAATCCATGCTTGCTTTTAGCTTTAAGTCTACCATATGATGGTTCAGCATGATGGGCACAAGCTCCAGTATTTCGTGTACCATCCCAACCTTTTACCGTCCTTGTAACCTGGATTCTTGGACCCTCCTGCCTCCATCTCCTAGTGCAATTTCATACTTGTTAGCAAGACTGTTGCCACTAGTCCCTTTAATGTCTTTAGTGGTGGTTTTCTGAATGAGAACTCCAAGATACCGCCAGCTTCATTCTTGTGCGGCTTTTAGGAGTGAAACAGGAGGCTGTACTCATGTCCTCTAAGAAGTCAGAGTAACACAACGCACACAACTTTACAAGCAACATCAGCAAGATATTTCTTTGCTACTCCATGCCTGGGTCATGCAGGCTCCTGTCGTTGTCAGAAGAAGTGATATGCTCTACAGAACGGGGAACGAACAATGAGTCTCCATAAATTTGTGCTGAGATGAGCGTTTAAAGAATAGGTTGTTTCTTAAGATGTCAGAAATGCTGAAGGACAGCAGTGTGGGTGGGAGGGTGGAGAAGCAGAAAAAATCCCTGTATGTCAGAGATCAACAGCTGTAACAGCACATTTTTGCACTAGAAAATAAACTTGTAGATTACCTTGTTCTGTCAGAAAGCTGGGTGAAGGAAGCACTAGAGAATCTCTGGGAAGAGAACTGGCGTTTGGGAGCCTGCGCATCATGGAGGCCAGCGGCGCGTCCTCATTGACCACAGCACCTGCAGCACCCCAGCGTCAGCGCTTTTCTCTCTTTTACTAATGTTAATAAAAAGTGAGAGGCAGATGGTAGCAGTTACAGCTGACGGTCTCTAGGTTTACTGACAAGTTTAATAACAATAATTTTGCTCTTCATCTGATGCATTCAGTGAGTCTTTCTAATGTTTGTAATACTTTTCAAAACAGTGACATGACTAACATAAAGATTTTTTTCAATATATAAAATTTCTTAGCAACATAATTCAAAAGTCTTTCAATTAAACATGGATTAAAGAGAAGAATTCACGTAAACAGATATTAAATACAATATATTTGACATTAAGCAGGAACTATTCATGCACACAATCAATGAAGGAACTCATTAAACAATATTGTTACTTACTATTCTCCTTACGATTGCAGTTAATCAACTAGCAGAAACATTTTAAGGAAAAAATAAAAATTTTCTTATTTTCATATTTTTTTATTTTTCTTTTTACTTTTTATGTGTATGTGAGTTAAACTGGGGTTTGTGTTTAGTGGTTCTAGCTCTCCATGAAGGTAGGAAACTACAACATATATGTTCTAATACTGTGTTTATGGGGAGCGGACCTGAGCACATACACTGCTCTCACAGGCTTTGTGCTAGTTGCTGAAAACCTCTACTGCATAATAAATGGGGGGGGCAGGAGATTGGAGCATAGTGTCACCAGAGATATTGCAAGGTTATTCACTGATGATTGTAAAGGCATACCCATACTTTCACACATATAGCCCCTGAATAATGTGAAAAATCTGAGCAAACAAACTCAGTGCAGGTGATTGCACGTGTTGTTAATATAAGGAGCAGATTACCCTAGAATTCTCTCATTCTGATTTCCATAAATCTTCTCCATCCCTCTAGATAATCTCCACCACGTTTTTTGTCTCTCCTTTCCTCAGTGATCTCCAGTGGCTCCAGGCTAAATTCATTTCCTCTGTTCATATAAGTGCAGATTTTTCCTAGTCTGAGTATGGTGAACAGATTTTAGCTGGACAAAGAAGTGGGAGATGATTCAAGGAAGAAATTCAAGTCCTAGAAAGGTAGTGTTTTCAGGATTCCCTCAAACAGAACAGAAGACGATGGAGTTAAAGGAAGACATATTGCTCTTTTTCCTCTGGATTTTCTTAACTGGATTTCTCACAAGCCTTTTGATGGAGGCGAGAAGAAAATCCTCGAACGACACACTCTTCTCCACTGACATGCCTCTGGAGCAATCAGATTACACTGTGAGCTCTATCTTTACAGGGGAAAAAGCCTAGAAATGTTATATTTTCATTTCAAATAAGAAGTTATGACTCCAAGATTTCTTTGATGTTCCAGACAATGATTACTGGAACTGGCACAGCCTGACTTAGTTACTAAAAGAAAGTTTAATAACTTCTGATAGGTTATTCTTCAAAGTTGTGTTAAAGGCATTCAGATTGATTTTTGTTAGAAGAATTCAAGTCAGACATCTCTTTTCCCTCATTTTACTTTCTTCAGATTTTTCTGTTAGGTAGAAAAATAAACTTCATTTGTAATGAAAACCAGTCTTCAGCCTTTACTGAGGAACTGAGTAGAAATATTTTCCTGACAAAGAGCACGGGGTGTTTCTTCCTATAGAATACACAAAAGAAGCAGCTTCTTTCCCTGCCATGTTTAATACAGTGATGAATATTCCATGAGCCTCAGAGCAAAAATCAAGAAGCCTGTGTTTTAGGCTGCTTTTAGGTGAGTGGGCTTGTTCAGGTGTTTAAGCAAAGGAAGAGCTTTATAATACTGCAGGACATAAATGTCTTGCAACTCTATCATACTAACAACGATTCTTGGTCTATAACTTGCCTCATATTGTGGCAGTCTTCCTAAAACAATTATGAAATCTTTATAGTAAGCAGTGTATTCTGTCAGCTGATTAGGACATTTCCATGAATGCAGACATAGCATTTTACTTCATTGTAACAAGTCCGTCTCAGCAGCAGAAACTATGATTATGAGACCTTTGTGCTGGTTTTGTGATCTTTACTGAGTGGGTACCAAAGCCCAAGAATGAGTGGGATTACTTATGCAGACTCTGATGTGATAAATGCCTTTTTATTTGCTACAGGTTAAATTGTGCATCTAAAACATTGCTGTAAATAGCTCTGCCAAGGTCACTTTATGGCCAGTGCCCAGCAGATTTGTACATCACTTGAAAGTGTTCAGTAATTTAGACTGTATTTGAATTTTAGTAATTTGGCCTTTGAAAGCCTTGAAGTACCTTTCCTGTCAGGCTAATAGATTTAAAAGATTTGGATGAATGAGCAATCTAGTTGTGTTAGACGGCTAGCGTGCTGTATAGCTGACACTTTCCCTATACTGTTATAGAATAAACCACTAATTTTTGGCATGTTGAGGGAAAGAAAAAGGAAAAAAAAAAAAAAAATGAAAACACCAAAACCACCACAGATGATTTGCCACTAAATACAAGACAAATGGATCTATTTTAAATAAGCCCGTGATACCATAAAAAGGCAGACAAATATCAAAACCAAAACCTAAATAAAAAAATGAACAGACAGATCATGTTCTGCATATCTGACCTCATGTGAGGACATTCTCTGTCCCAAGGTCTTCAGTTTGCCCAAGGCTCTCTTGTACAGTTCAGTTATAAACTCTCTTAGGTGATCCCTAAAAGACTTCATCTATTATTTCCCTGTCTTCATTATAGAAAATTCCTGCAAATTCAGTAAACTTCCCTACCAAGAGACATATCTCAAAACCATTCCTGTATTCTCATATTTTATTTGTATTTTATTCTGCAGACAATTATAATTTACACTTTTAGGCAGAGACAGGCACTGTGCAGCCCACACCTTGCTTAGCTTGTTGTTTACTTCATTTGCTTATGTGTTCAGTGAGATTTTTAATACCTGCAAAACTGGAATCAATTTTAGACAGAAACTTGTAACAGAACGGATCAGTCAACAAGTCCTAACTATGTTTCTTTCTCAGTTTTTAATTGTATAACTATATACATTACCTGATGGGGAATGAATTCAAAGAATAAACTACATAATGCTAAAGAGAATATGGATGGAGCAATTCACTTGTTGTGGGGCAGAGCAGTGCCAGCAGGTTCATGTAGCTGGAAGATACTCAGAAAAAAATATCATCTGAGAAAATAAAGACTCAAATAAAACTCACAAGAAGAATGTGAGATAGATAAAAAATAAACACACAATAGATGATTGAAATAACTTTTAAAGTTACAGTGATCATCACAGAAAGTCACGATTTCTAGATTACTCCCCTATTATGGCAATTCTGACAGAATAATTGCATTTGATATGAAATGGTGATCTTTTAAAGCTGACCTTCAAATAACTCACAGCTGAATATGGATGATATGTTTGCAAAAACTGTTTTAAGTTGCTAAAGTAAGTATAATGTTACCAGCGGAAAGCTAAACCGAAATGCTTCATGTGACGTTAAAAGACACTAACCATGAAGTTACTACAATTCTCTCTTAAAAACAACGGGTAACAGAAAATTGATTCTTATTTTTCAGTTTTCTTACTTGAACTATGGGGACAAGACAAATTCCCTAAAAGAGCATGTATCTATAATAACACACAAATTGTCTGGAGGTCTATTAATGCATAAGAGTATTTATATATATATATGTATGTACATATAGGCATATGTATATGTACATATACATACCTATGTATTCTTTGTGTTTGATGTTTTCCATCTTTTAAATAGCAGTGCAATCTCAGCCTCAAGTAAAGACATGTAATAATTAATACTTTAGCCAAACATAATTGCTAGGAAATGTCTTCATGCTAAACTGGCATCAATCAATACAGCACGGTAGTCCTGTGTGCTTAATCATAGGCAGAAAATGCTAAAACAATGACGAAAATCTTTTCCTTAAGCATTTTATTATCCAAAGGCCTAAGTGGACATAAAGCAATGCAGGGTAATAGCATAAAGCATCATTATCATGTTATTTTATTCAGGTTTGAGTGACACTGAAAAAGCAGAATTTTTCTGATAAGAAATATGTATTATTAAATTTGATATGTTTAAAAATAATTACTATATTATCCATCATATAACAATCTTTTATTTTGTGAAATGAAAAAAAATCAGTCTGTTACAGAATGGTTCACTCAAATAAAAATACCCTCCTTCTAGCATGATTATGAGTAAAAGAAAAATCTGGGTATGTGATCCAGATGGAAGCCATTGCAATGAAGTTTTCATTTTGGATTTGCTTTCACCCTGTAAGTTTGAAAAATCTGCAGCACAGGTGTATACTGCACTTAGAAAGAATGAGTGCAACTGAGTAAAAAATTTGTGCTATCATGAAAACTTCATTAGTTGCTTCTGTCTCAGCCTCCGTGGAGCTGGACTGTTCTAGTACTCAACCCTAAATACATATGAATCATTTCAAATTAGGAATTGGTGAATTTGTTTCTTATTGCATCTTCTTGGTCTGTGCCAGATGAACGTGAAATATATAAACTGTAATTTTGTATCAGGCTTGGTACTTGCATTAAAATGAGAAGTACAGATAATATATGATGATTTATCTCTTACTTCTACTTCAAAAACCTGTTTAATCACATTAGTGTCTTAAATGGATGAGCATCTTTCCATAAGTTCTACATCTGGTGTATTAACTTTAAGTGAGTGTTGCAGTACTCTGCTATCTTAATCCAGGAAATTCATTATCTGACATCTGTTTTAGAAGGCAGCTTGCCGTATCACTGGTGACAACTAGTTTCCATAGTTTCCAATGGAGTAATGTGGTGTATTTTCCACATCGGCACTAACTGCTGAATAGCAAACAAGTCAAATCATGGAGCGATACAGTAAACAAAGAAGAGGAACTACGAAGTTTTGCAGATAATTAAGCTATTGCATCAGGTTTCATCAATGAAAGATAAAACCATTGTCATTACAAGAGAAATCAGAATCTTAATGTTTCTCATAGGTTACTGGAAAAATCAGTTTCTAGCTCCAGATTTACTTTTGTCCTAGTTATACAACCCTACAGGTTCAGATCTTGGACTTCATACTTAGATAGCAAACTATTTGTTAAATTCTATACAGAAAATGTTGCACATAATTCTTTTGTTCTACTTTTACACCCCATAGTTTGCCTGTAAAGCAGGATTACAGCCCTTAGTTGCTATAGAACAACTCCATTCCACATTAATAAAAACACAAAACATCTGGCGGTACAGAGGATCAATAAACACATCTATATATTAACTGTCAGAGTAGAAATATTTGCAGTTAGAATATGTATCATTTGGGGAATGAAAAAACAAAGTCCAAGGGTTTTATTCCCAGGAAAAGAAATGCATAATCCAGTGCTGAATGTTTTTATTGTGTGATTTTTAAATTTAAATGCATTCAATAAGTATGTGAGTTCACTTACACCTTCTTAGATTTTGTTTGCCAAGGGACAGAATTGGTCAAGTATGCTACAACAATATAATTAAAAGCTGTAAAATGTAAAAGATGAAACTAAGTTCCCATTTAAAATCTTGCCTTTAACTGTAGACAGACATGCTTGTCTGTGCAAATGTTTCTCTGCTGTCAGTTTCTCTTCTTTCAAAAAATTCTTATGCTTGTAACATTACACATCAACATTTTTGCATTTTGAAATGGTCACTTGAACTGAAAAAAAAAAAAAAAAAAAAAAAAAAAAAAAGCTTTGCAGAGACTTTTCCTTTCATTGGTATAGTCTAGGTAACCAGAAAAAGATCCTGGAGTAAGTCAAAAATTTTGATACTTTGTTAACTATGGCTGTGTATAAAAAACAGTTAGGAAAAGAAAATATGTGCCATGTTGAAAAATGCAAATTAATTTTCAGAACAATGAACACTAGTTCCTGGCAAAATCTGCGGTTGTGAATACAAGATGAGTACAAATACAGGCATACACAATTGCACATAGAACTAGTAGATTTACAACTCTGTAAATGCAGTTTTTTGTGTTTCCCATCTTTTGTGGTTGTACAACCATGTGCTTTAAAACATGGCTGTAAATACATGCTGTCTTAACAAAATACAACGTGGAGATAAACCCTAGCTAGTCTTAGCTGGGCACGTCCTACTGCGGTGATCTGAAACTTGCATGGCAAGAAGATCTCAGACCTAAAAGAAACAGAACTACTATGAAGATTAAATTGCATCTCAAAGGAGGTGGGTGTGATGCTCTGAATACGAATTAATTTACATTTGCAGGAGACTGTGATGACAGTTGAACAGATCCTTTTTCAAAATTACTTCAGCCCACATTCTGGGAGTGTTTAATTCAGCATAAGAAATGAGTCATTCAACTGCAGAGTTTTGTATGGGTTACTAGTATAAACCTGAAACTTGTTTTTAATCTGCCAAATGATTTATAACATAGGGTTTCCTTCACAGAATCACAGAGTGGTGGAGGTTGGAAGGGACCCCCAGAGGTCATTTGGTCCAGCCTCCCTGATCAAGCAGGGCCACATAGAGTAGCTGCCCAGGACCATGTCCAGATGGCTTTTGAATATCTCGAAGGATGGAGACTCCACAACCTCTCTAGGCTACCAGTGCCAGTCATCCTCACAGAAAAAAATTGGTTTTGTGTGTTCAGATTGAATTTCATGTGCCTTCATTTGCCTGCACTTCCTCTTGTCCTGTCAGTGGGCACTGCTGAGAAGAGTCTGGCTTCCTCTTCTTCATTCCTTCCCTTCAGATATTTATGCACATTGATAAGATCCCCCCTGAGCCTTCTCTTCTCTGGTAAGAACAGGCCCAACTCTCCTGGCCTCACCTCATAAGAAAGATGCTCCAGTCCCTCAATCATTTTAGCGACCCTATGATAGACTCACTGAAGTAACTCCTTATCTTTCTTGTACTTGGGAGCCCAGCACTAGACACAGTACTCCGGGTGTGGCCTCCCCAGTGCTGGGTAGACAGGAATAATCACCTCCCTTGACCTGCTGGCAATGCTGTTCCTAATGCAGCCCAAGAGACCATTGCCTCAAGGGCACATTGCTGGCCCCTTATCAGCTCCTTGGTCGCCAGAACAGCAAGGTCCTTTTATGCAAAGCTTCAAAAAAAAATGTTTTCAGGCCAGTGAGCCACCAGCACATACTGGTGCCTGGGGTTATTCCTCCATGGCAGTAGGACTTTGCACTTCTTGTTTAACTTCATGTTTAAATTCTGGTGAAGGGTCTTGAGAGCAAGTCTTATGAGGAGTGGCTGAGGGACTTGGGGTTGTTCACTCTGGAGAAAAGGAGACTGAAGGAAGACCTTATTGCTCTCTAAACTACCTGAAAGGAGGTTGTAGCGAGGTGGGTGTGGGTCTCTCTCTCCCAAGTAACAGGCGAGAGGGCAAGAGGAAACGGCCTCAAGTTACGCCAGGGGAAAATAAAGTGTTCTGGAACATCAAGCACAGAATTCAGGCACTGGATCAGGCTGCCCAGGGAGGTGGTGGAGTCACCATCCCTGGAGGTATTTAAAAGACGAGTAGATGAGGTGCTTAGGGACATGGTTTAGTAGTGGTCAGGCACAGTTGGACTCGATGATTTTAAAGGTCTTTTCCAACCAAGGGATTCTATAATTCTATGATTCTATGCCATCAGCCAGCTCCCTCAGCACTTAGAGGTGCAGCCTGTCAGGCCCTGTATGGGACTGTCAGTCCCCTGTCAGGACTTATGTATGTCTAGTTTGTTTAAGTGCTCCTTAACATGGTCCTCCTCCACTGAGGGAGAGTCTTCCTTGTTCCAGACTTTTCCTGTGGTTGCAAGGGCCTGGGTTTCCTAAAGGCAGGTGAGACACCACTTCCTGCTATAGAATATGATTTAGATGCTACTCTCAGTATTGCCCTAGCCTCACGTGTGAGTGAGCAGTTCCCAGCAGAGACTTGTGGGAAATGTCAAGGGATGGGATCCACCTGTCTAGAAGAGACAAAGGAATCTTTGGCAGCAGGCTGGCAAACTTGGTGAGGTGGGATTCAAATGGAAGGACTTGGGGGGTGGGGTCCAACATGGCAACCCTCACACCATTGAAACCAACTGGGAAATAAGCCAGGCCAACCAGAGCAGCAACAAGCGTTCCTTAGCTGCCTCCCAAGATGAGAACCAGAAGACCAATCACCTCAAGTGTATGTATACCAATACACACAGCTTGAGGAACAAATGGGAGGAACTGGAGGTCTGTGCCCAGTTGGAAACCCAGGGGTGAGGTGGCCTGACCCTCCCGAGGTACAAGAGCAGCCCCCAGGGAGTGCGAGTGACCCGGGGCGCGGCGAACAGGGCGGGCAAGCAGGGTGTGGCACATCAGAAGGGTGTGGGGTGGCAGTTTGCACAAGGCAGTTCACATGGGCAGCTGGTGAGCTCTCCTTGTGGTCTGCACCCTCCTGGA
>JMFS01036316.1:0-47229 GCA_000699545.1 Podiceps cristatus
TATATGTATACATAAACCATTCCAGAATAGCTTCCCATCTGAAGTGCTTAAGAACAGACATGTAAAGAAAATGAATCGGTAGTTTCTGTAAAAACAAAAAAAATCCAGCCATTATTCTAAAGTCTTTAGGTCATTTGGAATAAAGTATTTTCATTAGTAACAACAGCCAGATTTAAAGTGAGAACTCTGTGATTGTTTCCTGCTAGATAACCTTTCCTATATTCCTGCGAAGTGGGACTCTTTCTGGAATATTTTTAAAGATTTGTTTTTTGAGGAAAAGTGCATTATGCATATACCAAGGAGAGATATTTTGCAGAAATGCTGTTCTCTAAAGATTTATTCTAATTGTGTAAAGTTAGATATCTGCAATATATTTTCAACCTCTAGTTCAAAAGTTATATAATTTTCTATTAAAAAACCAAACAAACTACAAATTTCAGCAGCCAAAGACACTTGGTACTGCACACATTTTGTGATATATCATCACTATCAGAAAAGAAAACTGAGAAAAAAAAAAAAGTGGTAAAGAATGCATTTTCAATCTTACAAATGGTTGATGAACAAGGTATTATAATCGGGAAGACATGATGTTGTTCTTCAATGATACAAAATAAGAAAGTTCTGGGGAATTTCTTGGTCTAAAATTGGTCTAAAAATCCTTTTTAAACAAATGGACACATAGATCTGCATTTGCATGTATGTTTTCGTGCATGTCTATTTGTGTAGATACAACATTTTGATTTCTTTAACTTCCTGAGCCTTATTAATGTAAAACTATTTGTAGCCATCTGTTAAAAAAATCTATGAAAATGAAGAAAATTTTCTCATGGTCAAACCTCAAAGGTGTGACAATACTCTTGGTTTGGGATTTATGTAGAACATAGAATCATAGAATCATAGAATCATAGAATGTTTTGGGTTGGAAGGGACCGCTAGCGGTCATCTAGTCCCACCCCCTGCAGTGAGCAGGGACACCATTACCCAGATCAGGTCGCTCACAGCCCCGTCCAACCTGGTCTTGAATGTTTCCAGGGATGGGGCCTCCACCACCTCTCTGGGCAACCCCTTCCAGTGCTTCACCACCCTCATTGTAAAGAATTTTTTCCTTACATCTAATCTAAACCTGCCCTGTTTCAGCTTGAAACCATCACCCCTTGTCCTGTCACCACTGTCCCTACTGAAAAGATTCTCCCCCTCTTTCCTATAGGCCCCCTTTAAGCACTGACAGGCCGCAATCAGGTCTCCCCGCAGCCTTCCCTTCTCCAGGCTGAACAAGCCCAACTCTCTCAGCCTGTCTTCATAGCAGAGGTGCTCCAGCCCTTGGATCATTCTTGTAGCCCTCCTCTGGACCCACTCCAACAGCTCCATGTCATATATATATATAATACCTACCACTGTCTTACATAGGACTTATACACCACCACCAGCGCCATTAAAATCGCTCAGACCTAAGCCAAGACTCCATTCTCTATAATGTTCTGGCTGAATTCTCTGTTGGGTCATCTCCAAAGATTACATGCAGAATTAATAATTCATTGATGGCTATTTTATATCTGTAGTTTCGATTACCTGATAAAGGTCTTTCTTCCCAGGTGAAGCCATAACTTACAAGAGGAGACACCTGTGTAACTATGTGGAGGTGCAAAAGGAAACCAGTTAGGGACATTCTTGTCTTAAAACTAGTTGCACTGTGTGTAAGCCAGGAAAAAGGCAGGAAGGACACCAGGAGGGCCATTTAGGATGCTCCATGGAGCTGCCAGTTATAACTATTAACCTGTTAAAGTCAGCATCTGCAAACCAGTCCCAAGTCAGAAACAGATTTCTCAGTCAGCATTAACTGGCCTCTGACTGATGCAAGTTTTCATTGGCATAAAACTGGCTTCTCTTCTCCCTGGCAACAGCACATGTTTCGCAGGTGGCTGGGTGTCTGCCCATAGACATGATTATTTCAGATGTCACTTCTAGTCTCTTCGCCTCAAGATATCATGAAATGGATCCAGTTATATGTAAATCAGATTCTCACATAGATGCCTCATGTCACTTTCTTCTATTCTTCACAGATCTGATATGCCTGTCTTTTTCACACATTAAAAAAACAGTTTGGAAAACGAACTCAAGTGAAAGCTGATCTACTTCTTCCTGCTCTGCTTTAAATCTTAAAAGTCTGTGTACAATATTATATCAACCAACTTGGGTCCAAGTTGAGCTAGACGTAGTCCCTTAAGAAAAGATAAGTTCCAAGAAGGCATACAGATTTCATCTAGCTGTTATGAATCTCCAGTGGATTTTTTGTATATTTCTATTGCTATATTCATGTATTTTAATTACTAAATAACACATATTTCTTACAGATTTCTTTGCAATGAATTTCATGCTCTCTCCAGTAAACTCTATAGCCTTCTCTATAGGCTGAGATGCTGTGGTGTGGGGATGAACCCATTACTGATAAATGATAACACTTAGCAAAATCCAGAGCCTTTATGGATCCAAAGATCCAAGAATTAAATTAAGGATCCAAGTTCTCTACTGAGCCAGCATGTGAGTCTGCCTCACCCACCAAGAAAATAAGTCAAGAAAAGCTGACCAGGCATTTCTGACATTTTGTTGAAGATATCAGATTATCAGTTTAGAAAAGGTTCATTAAAACATCTGTAATCTTCAGTTTTTGCCAAATCCAAGATTGGCTTCATACAAAACAAGATAGTGTGAAATGATGATCATGTTTCTATATTTTTGCCTCCACCACCCCTGTGCCATTGCAAATTTTATTAGGAGTCAGGGAAGAGCAGAGTGTACACATGAAAATTCAGTAGCTGTTTAAGACAGTTGTGTAAGCTCAACATTATTTAGGGAAGATGCTGAAAGCATTAGTAACCCTGAGTACCACTTTATTCTGGATGTAACCCCAGTAAGGACAGAGGATGGAGAAGACTGTGTTGTTGAGACCTGATTATGCTGACTTAAGAGTTTGCACAGGCCTAGTGCCTTCAGACAGGAACGCCAGCACCAAGCAAAGCAGGGCTATCTCCCACTGAAACCGCCAGCCCCTGGCATACTAAAAAAGGTGCTCTGATTCTCCACCTGCAGGGTAGGGGTAATGCTGCTGATTTTTTTGTTTATTTCATTTTTGAAAACCCTCTTGGATGGTTGCAGTTTTTTGCTATATATGTGTAAAATGTCCAGTGACAGAATAGTTTACGTTGGAAGGGACCTTTAAAGGTCGTCTAGTCTAACCCCTGCCATGAGCAGGGACATCTGCAACCAGATCAGGTTGCCCAGAGCCCCGTCCAGCCTGGCCTGGGATGTTTCCCGGTTTGGGGCATCTGCCACCTCTCTGGGCAACCTGTGCCAGTACTTCACCACCCTCAGCGTAAAAAATTTCTAGTCTGAATGTTCCCTGGTTTAGCTTAAAACCATTGCCCCTTGTCCTGTCGTGACAGGCCCTGCTAAAAAGTTTTTCCCCCTCTTTCCTACAGGCCCCCTTTAAGCACTGACAGGCCACAATCAGGTCTCCCCGCAGCCTTCCCTTCCCCAGGCTGAACAGCCCCACTCTCCCAGCCTGTCCCACAGCAGAGCTGCTCCAGCCCTCGGATCATCTCCGGGGCCTCCTCTGGCCCCGCTCCCACAGCTCCGTGTCTCTCCTGTGCTGAGGCCCCAGAGCAGGAGGCAGCACTGCAGGGGGGTCTCCCCAGAGCGGGGCAGAGGGGCAGAACCCCCTCCCTCGATGCTGCCCACGCTGCTGGGGATGCAGCCCAGGGCACGGGTGGCTTTCTGGGCTGCCAGCGCACATTGCCGGGTCATGTCCAGCTTTTCGTCCACATGGGGCCATGAGGCAGTGCTGCAATGCAAATTAAGCTAGGCTGTTATAGGTCTACTAAAGCAGGAAGGCAGCACTGAATATCAGCAATGTTGAACTACCATACAAGCATCAGAGTGACTCTCTGTGATTATCTAGTATGTACTTACTGAGGTATAATTATGTACTGAGATAAAAATGACAGTAAGACATTGCTGTAACAATAACAGAATTTCAGGTTAATTTTGGTTCTGTGAAAAAAAATGCTGATAATTAGATATTCATAGTGGCAACTATTAAAGCTATCAGCTTGAAACTTGAATGACAGCATCAAGTCTCAGCCTCTTTTACAAAGAGAAATACGGCTTTGCCATTTAGCTCTTTTATGTATAAAAGAAATACAGATTCATACAATTGTCTTAATGTTTGAACTTATTTGATCCTACAAAGTGATCATGATTAAATGTTTCCAGACAATAAGAATATTTTGTGGTTTGTTTTTTTTTCCATTAGTAGACATTTTCTCAGTCAAACAAATCAGTGTTCTCCATTCTAACATTCATGTTTACATGTTGTAAATGTAATGAAAATGATATTACGGGTACTGTAGTCTATACATCTCTTTCTTTTATGTAGTTCAGGAAGGTATTTTAAAAACCATCTGCTGTTGATAATGTGGGATGTCCTTTAATGGGATTCCAGAAGATTAATGGCTTCCTGAGAATCTCTAATGTCAAGCCAAACAAATCCTCCTGTACCTCTCCATCAGTCAGAAATACTTTGGGAAGTCTTTCAGTGGCAAGATCTGCTTCTCAGCTGCCCTCATCTTTTGAAATGAATTCAGCTCCACAGCTTAGATCTCAGAAGGGAGTTGAATTCCCTGCCTTGTTGCAGACCTTCAGAATATCCCTACGTTTTTCCGTGACTCAGCTCCTTGTCTGTGAAATGGGAATTTTACCATTTAAGTGGAGGGTAGGAGCCTAAGGACAAATGAAAGAGAATTTATCTACAGCAACATATTCAGTGAGAGCAAGAGTGAACTGGGGCATTTTTACAGAGATCTACCACAACAGGGAGTGTATGAGAACCTGCTTTAAGATTTTAAAATATTTTACATTTTTGACCCAGAATAGCAATTTCAAAAGCTATTAAAGCTCAATAAGCTTTAATTTATCAAAACAGGGCTTTTTGTGTGTGTGTGTTTTGTTTTGGTTTTTTGTTTTTTTTTCTTTTAAACTAGAAGAGTAATAATTTCTGGAATATACTAAAGTTTGTAAAGATACTCTAAAGATGGAGAGACAGTCTACATTTTGAGTTACTTTGAAGTTTTGCTGTCCTATTAGAAGCAACTGAGGGTGGGTGTGAAAGCAGATGGAATGTAATTAGGGTGTTGTAGACTCAAATTGTCTCTTCACTGTCCAGTGATAAATGGTCATGTATTAGAAATGGTCTTTCAGGTAAGTTGAGGACAGTGTCAATACAGTGAATACTGGGTTATCTGCGAGGCAAGACCACAGTCCTGCACTCAGTGTCTCAAATTTGGTACTTTAAAAACTGAAACATTCATTTGCTCATTGGCATTGAAGCAGGCCACGTGCTACATTTCTGGATGATGAGAGATGGAATTACTTTAAAAAATGCCTAACTGAGAGGAACAAATCCTATTAGAACTAATGGAATATCCTGAGTTACTCAGATTCAGTGCCCTCAAATTATTTGACGACTAATCTCATTGAAACCAAAGGGACATGGTATCTCTGTGTCTTTGAGGAACTTTTATTGCCTATGAAATTCAGCACATGAGCTAAATGTTATATTATTACTATTTTGTACTGACATTGACTTTAATCCCACCTTTATCATGTTCAGATTGATTCACTACTTTGTAGCCACTCTTGCAAAGTGAAAATGTGATATTGATGTTGTTATTTATTTTAATTAGTAAAAAATGGTGGAAAAATATGTAAAATGGTATTTCAGAGGAAAAATCCCTAATCAAGATATTTATTTGCCCAAGTATTCCCACTGACATAATAATTCTTCTCACAACAGAAATCTCTTTGAGGCACGACAGCCTTTTAAATGTTTTCCTGTGCTGTTGTGATGGGAATGGATCAGTAATTCCAAAAGGAGTCCTTTATTAAAAATTCACTTAGAATAAAGGAATCTGTGGGGAGCTGGACTCATCCAGCCCCATGAGCCTCTATGAGGGAATGGAGACTTGCATGCTTGGATTATTTCCTATCCTTCTTAAGAAGGATTAGCATTTGGGAGAATATGCAAATTCATCATTGC
The DNA here is from genome assembly GCA_000699545.1 of Podiceps cristatus. Taxonomy (NCBI): domain Eukaryota; kingdom Metazoa; phylum Chordata; class Aves; order Podicipediformes; family Podicipedidae; genus Podiceps; species Podiceps cristatus. Next base: position 6,092 of record JMFS01036316.1, read on the forward strand.
ATATGCAAACGAAAACCTTAACATGATTCTAGTCAAACTTAGTCACCACTAGACAAAATACGGTTGCCACCAATAGATTCCTACTGCGTTTAAAAGTTTTTGGCCACGCCTCTAAAAAGAAGCAATATCCAGCACTCTGCTCTAGTTTAAGCAGAAGTTGCTTAGGGCAACAATGCCTAAGTAAAGGGCAATGTTTGATTTTTTTCTGTAATGAAGGATGTCAGACCAGATTATTGGTATTGTCCCTTCCAGCTCTCACACCTCAGGAATGACACACTTGCATGACCAGACACTGAGACACGTGGCCTATTTCTTTGTTGCTCACTGTGTGTACCCAGTTACTGATACAGCTCCTGCTGAGCACCTGTATAAGCAAGGAAGTGTGCAAAGAGTAAGCGTGTAAGTGATGCTCCTTCCTGAGGGTTTGGTGTTGACAGCAGATAGCAGCATCCCACCATGACCTTTGTACCTTTTTGGTCCGCTAGGGCAGGGAAAAAGACAAAAGTTGGTTTGGATCCTTAGTTTTTACTGGGAAATTGAGGAAATCATGAATGCCAGGTGTGCAATTAGTTTTTAATCCTGCTAAATTGACTTGAACATATGATTTGAAGGTACACTTACACTAATACATACAAGTCAAGGAAGAAGCTTGAGGACTCTCTGAAAGCTCTCTATCCCGTTTGATTACTAGCAAACCTGCAGCATGGTTATGACTCATGGCAACTTTCATTCTAGCCTAAAACTAGCTGAACCCTAGCTCAGTTTGGAGGACAACCCAATTCAGGCACTGTTTCTAATAGTCTGGACTCTATTCTGGGAGAGACTGTTTAGGTACTTGGATGCTACCCCTGCAATGTCACTTATGCCCAACACCATGGAAAACTTGGACCTGTTTAGTTTAGTAGCATAGGCATACTTTAAGAGACTGAGCTGTAGTATCACCCTAGCAGTGAGTAGAAAGTTCAGTGTGTGTTTGTAAGACTAGAGGCTTCCTAGATTGATTGATCTCTGCGCTACATGTCCTCTCTGCTAACCTGTTCTGCAGTAAAATGAACTTAGCTGAATGGCTATTGCAGTAAACACTGGTGCATGCCAGATGCTTGGGTACTACTGGCACCATTCTGATCTTTACTGTTTTGTCCTGTATTCTCTTTAAATTGGGAAACAGTCTCATTCTTTGGAGTATGTTGGCTGGCAACAAGCTCTCTCATGTGCTGCCTGGATCACTTCCAGGTCACTCAGCAGGGAACTGGAAGGTTGCTGTCTGCTCCGGCCAGGTCAAGCTGCCAGAAGGTGTTGCAAATGGACAACACTCCATCTGGACTAATTTAAAACTGAAAAAAATGTATGAGGTTTCATAAAAAAAATGAAGGCAAAGAGAAAGGATCCTGCAGGTTATCCCAAATTATATTTGCATGTGCATTCCCTATAAAGTTGTGCACTAAGACAAGGCAAGAAATTGCTCTTTAGAAGTTGTCAATAAAACAGGGAATCATAGAATCATAGAATTGTCAAGGTTGGAAAAGACCCTTAAGATCATCGAGTCCAACCGTTAACCCATCACTGCCAAGTCCATCTATACCATGCCCTCAAGCACCGCATCTATCTGTTCTTTAAATACCTTCAGGGATGGAGACTCAACCCCTTCCCTGGGCAGCCTGTTCCAATGCCTGACCATCCTTTCGGTGAAGAAGTTTTTCCTAATATCTAACCTAAACTTCCCCTGGCGCAGCTTGAGGCCATTTCCTCTCGTTCTATCAAACAAGAAGGAGTTAAAAGTTCAACATAGACAAATGTAAGATCTTCCACCTGGGAAAACATAATCCAGGTGGGCAGCCCAGGCTGGGATCTACCTGGCTGGGGAGTAGCTCTGTGGAAAGGGACCTGTGAATGACAAGCTCAATGAGTGAACAGTGTGTTGCTGCGGCAAAGAAAGCCAATTGGATGCTGGGTTGCATCAACAAGGGCGTCACCAGCAGAGATAAAGAAGTCATATCCCACTCCACTCTGGGCTTGTCAGGCCACACCTGGAATACTGTGTTCAGTTTTGGTCCCTGCTATACAAAAAAAGATGTGGACAGGCTGGAGAGGGTCCAGAGAAGATCCACAAAGATGATCCAAGGGCAATCTGCCATATGAGGAAAGGCTGAGAGAACTTGAAAAAAGGCGGCTTAGGAGAGACCTTATCACCATGTTCCAGTATTTAAAGGGTGACTACAAAGAAGATGGAGACTTAATTTTTGCAAGGAGTCACATGAAAAGGGGGTAATGGGTACACGTTACTCCTGGGGACATTCTGATTAAACACAAGAGGAAAATTTTTCACAACAATGATCAGCCGTTAGAATAATGTCCCCAGGGAAGTGCTGGATTCCCCAACATTGGACACTTTTAAGATTTCACTGGACAGGGTGCTGGGCCATCTTTTCTAGATCATGCTTTTGCCAAGAAAGGTTGGACCAGATGATCATTAAAGTCCCTTCCAACCTGGTATTCTATGATTCGATGACAAAAGTAACTTAAAGAAAGCACTTCCTCAAGGGCAAAATTGATTTTGAAGACAGTGTTCGCAGTCTTCTGAAAGAAGATTATCAAAAAGTGAAGATATTTAATTCAGCCTGAAAAATGGGGTATGAGTAGTCACATTCCAGAAAAAGTTATTATACTTGTACCCCAGACTGCAAAAAGGATAATACAGGAGAAACTGCTAGACGTAAGTGTAAGACTGCATTCTTTTCCTGAGTGTATTTAGATACATTGCAAAAAATTCTAGTTTATTTTGGTGTTTACAGATCTGATTTTTGAATTTAAGCTTAAGGGGTTACTGCCTGATATCTTGGCATTTTGATGAAGTCTGTTAAAGAATTTTTAAGTCTTTGACTCAGCTTATCCTCTGCTCTTTTTGTGGTGGAGGTTATAAAAAGTAATGGATTTTAAAAAATAGCAACAATTCACCTATCTGATGGAATTAATTTTAAATCCTTAATGTGTTCACAGAACGATATTGCAAGCTGCAGACCCCTCTCTCTCCATTGTAGATGTAGACATAAATATTGTCCAAACTACAGAGGTTGTCAGGTTTTCAGGGTGACAGATTGGCAGATCTTTAGCAGTTGAAGGGCAGGAAGAATCAAGGTCCCTGTGCTGCAACATGGTTATGTGTGTCTGTGGAATTTGCTTAACCTCATAGAGATCTGCTTTATTTGTTTGTATTTTGTTTTCCATAACCACAGATTTTACAGGACTGGAAGGTTTGAACAATATTTCTGAAGGAAACCATTGAAAGTGCAAAACATTATGTCAGGGCTAATGTTTATTTTCAGAGCTGTTGGATTCAATATGGGGATGGAATGATGATCCAGAAGGACTCTTTATGTGTATTTGGCATGTCTTAAATTCTTCTGACTTGTTGCAGCAGCATCATTGATGTCTCATATCTGCAGAAGTAGTTGGTTACAAGAATTTAGTCTTATGTCAGATCAAAAGCCTGTAAATGTTTGGCCATATATACTGTATGAGTGTTTGATTTTATCTTTTCCTTTAACAGTCTACATGGGAAGTTTTTTATTTCTTTAGGTTTTGTTTGTTCATTTGGTTGTTTGCTGTTGTGGTTTGTTTTTTTTTTTTTTTTTTTATCCATTTCTTTTGCTTTTACTCTTTCCTTTTTCATGAAACAGTAATTTTTCTGTTATTTGGGAGAATTCAGAAAACAGCAAACATCTTAGATTATCATTGGCACAAATCTTTAACCCTGAATTTCAGATGCTGACAAAACACCGCAGCAGAACAGCATAATAGGAACCTAGAGAGGAATCTAATGTGACACTAGATGGCCATTTTTAAAGCATGAATGAAGAAGAGGAAACATGTTTTGTCCCACTGAAAGCAATAGCGCAGATATTTTCATGACGAAGAACAGCAGCTGCAGTAACACTAGCTGCAATGAAAAATTACAAGGGTTGTCAATTCTCATATTTCAGATAATGACCTGATCACCAGCTGAAGTCTGTTAGAAATTTTCCCCCATAGTGTCTTATTGTCCAATTAGATGTGTTATGGGGGTTTAGATGCCTTCTTGAAGCATTCGGTGTTGGCCGGTGTTGGGATTATGAGGATGCATTGGATGGACCATTGCCCTGTTCTGAAATGTCAGTTCTGTGTTCTTGTGTTCAAAGGAGGGAAATCATGGGTAATGTTTAATGAAGGAGAAGGAAAGAATTCGTGTCCTTGAAAATTATTTCTTCAGGGTCATACTTTCCTACTTGTTCACCTCACGCCCGTCTGAAATTCTCAATGATTGGATTCTGGTAGAGAAAAGTGAGGATTTGTTATGTTCAGGCAGAGCAGAGGGAAGATCCACTCTGGATTAAATACAGACCACAATAAAAACGCCCATATGTTTCCAAGAGGACTATCTTCATTCTGGCAAGAGAGACATCAGAAGAATGACAAGACTGCTGAATAACTAGGTAATACTAAACCTTCACCATCTTTCATTACTAGATATAGGAAAAGGATGTTTCAATGGCTGAAACAGAAAATGCGAGAGCATGTCAGTGTAGCACATACCCTTCCGTTCTTTCAGCCGCATGACTGATGAAATGAATAGCCTGGCTGATCTGGAGGAGGAAAACATGAGACTCTTCATGATGCTGGCCAAGTCTGAATTACCTGGAACTGGTCCCTGCTCTTAACACACTTTCCTTTGACTTTGTCATGTCAAAGTTTGCAGATGTAGAAAGCCAAATCTGCTCCGGTGAAGCCAAAGAGCAGGCATGGATGCCAAGTATTACAGCCCTGATGTCACTGCTGTTTCTTTGCTTCATCTGGGGAGATGCCGAACATCTCCCAGAAGAGAAAGGCTCATCTCAGATAGTCCTATTGTCAGTAGTCCATAATATGACCACTAAGCAAAGAGTAGACTCTTTTTAACAAGGGGAAATCCAGCTAGTATTTTCATAGCCGTCCAGAGTTTGCTTGGTCTGTCATCCAAACCTCTTAGACATGAGCCAGCTCTGGAACAGCTCAATAGTTAACATGACACAGAGCCCAAGACAATAAATACGGCATACAGAGAGACACTTAATGTTTAACACTGTATCTGCAGTGCAGTGTGCCTTGTTTTTCACTACGGTTGCTTTGCTACTTCTCCATTGGTCCCAAATCAGTGGAGATCTCATCATCTCAGATCCAGCTGGCAAACTGGGTCATGCTCCCTTCCCTTTCCTGCAACCAGCAGCACTGCTCACCATCCTCAGCTACATGTTGAGGCATGTAAAATCTGCTAATGGTGTGAGAAAATCTGTCCTGGGAGATTAAATCAGTGAGGGGAATGTGCTGCTGAAGGGGAATGTAAGAGGAAAAATATGACCAGAAGCCTCAGTGCCACCTTCTGATACAGCTTTTATCACAGGAGTCAAGTCCACTTGGAATGATCAAATCAGTTAGAGAGACCGAAATTAGTGAGAGCAGAGTACATCTTCCCACAACCCCAACTCCCTCTGCAACCTCACTGACCCTTTGTATGAAGAGTCCATCAGCATTACAATACGTGGCAGTCTCATGACACTACATTTGGCATGAAAAATTCAAGTAACATCTCTCTGCAGGAGTGTAGGTGGACTCTGTAAGTAACAAGTAGAGTAAGTTTATCCTGCGGCAACCAGCAGGTGCAAAGCAAAGCTGAGCATCTCAGTTTGTACTGATCTCCCTGTCGGCTTGGTGAAACTAAGTTGTCCATGGGTGGGTGCAAAAAAAAAAAAAAAAGGCTAGTTAGAACCTGGGGGTTGCACTGAGGCTTTTTGCACTGAATCTCTTTTTCCGTCCTTCCATTTGGCTGGAAGGATGTTGAAGAATGACAGGAAGGTAGAAGAAATTTCCTTTTGTTTTGTGAGTAAGAAACCTAGAACTGACCAAATCTGTAAATCTTTTACATTGCCTGCTGTAATAAATGAGACTATCAGTCTAAAATAAGGTCCAGTTCTGTCACTCATGAAATCATTTTCTTGATTTCCATCTTCTGTATACTTAAATGCTGGATATATATTTATGGCACACTGACATATTTAGTTGCTTTCATTAAAATAGATGCTATTGAAATTATTCATGCCTTTCAGCAATGCCTTATTTCAGCTTCATTTTTGCATGCCCCTCTTTTTAAAAAGTAGGCTGTATAATAGAATTCTGATCCCACATAATTAGCGTAGTTCTTAAGACGATCCACTTGTATCTCCAGGGAAAACGAGCTTCTCTTAAACAATGTCACCACTATGCAGAAAGACTGAAACATTTGGAGCAGTAAGAAATTTTGCAATTCAGATTGGGTGGTGCTAAGAGAAGGTCATTTTGTTGATTTTCATCAGGGAAGAGAAAAACCTCAAACAGTGAAGACTGGGTTGTTAAATTAGTTCTGAAAATCAGCAGCAGCTTTGTTTGGTTCTTTCCAGAAGTACTCATTTCACTCTATTATAGCACAGTTCCAGATACATGCATCAGGTGGTTCAGAAAAAGACAAAAATCTTTGCTCTAAAAATGTTGGTAATCTGTAATCACATATAAATTATGGGAAGCAGGAACATTTTGCAGGTCCTTTGTCTGAGTTTCTTCAGAAGGAAAATCTGCTTATCTGCCTGTGTCTCGGTCCCCATGAGAAGAAATAAAAGAGTATGGATCAGAAGGGAGCTAAATCATGTCTCTCACTTCGGAGCCCATCATCAGCCAGATCGGGGGACTTGCCAAAATGTAGGTACCTGGAATACAACTCATTTCACCTAAAAATATATAATATGATCTTACACCTAGTACACTGTTCGTTTGGTCTACTGGCTGCTACTGAAAGCAGTAGTTTTATCTTCTTTTAGCTGTGGTTGGATCTTCTGACAGCTGTGTGGTCTCTTTATTCTTGTATGGGACCTTGTGATTGAGCCATCTGCACCCAACCTAGCTGTCACGTTGATACAGGATGCAGTAAATTGTCAAGACTGCAGGCTGCACGTCAGTGAGTCCATTTCATGGGGGGAAAAATACATCTGGGGGGCAATGTTTTAGTTTTCTATTGCACCAGCTTGCTGAAATGGTTCATCCTGAGGCTATATGACCCTTAGGTTCAGCGCAAAGGATGCAACTGAAGACACATAGGAGAGAGACTAGAACACTTCTTATTAGCAGCAACCTGAAGTCAGAGCATATTGGGAATCTGGCCAACTTGATCACCAGTAGATATCTATCCTTTATACATCTGAAAGAAATTAAGATAAACCACCTCTGTCTCTCTGGATTAGGTGACTTGACATCCATTTGTTGGACCAAGCACCTTAAATTCAGCTTAGTCTAAAGACTATATTAAGTCTGTGGGAAGCCATGGTATCTTGTGAATAAATTCTTAACCTAGTGATTAAGATACTGGTTTAATTGTTGCAAAACTGGAAATTCATCCTGGCTTTATTGTTAATATTGCTGTATATCTTTCGCTTGCTTCCTTCATAGAACTAGTTCTGTTTGTCAGTCCATGTTTTGGGGTAATATAGTTTTGTGCACACTTGCTGGTCATTCCATTATTTCATTTTTACCTTTCAGCTAAAAGAGAAATGGGAAAATGAGCATTTGGGAAAAAAATTACCTCATTAGTCTAATCAACAGTGATTACAATTACTATGTAATCTTATACAAACCTCTGTATAGATAGGCAGATCTACCGAAGACATTGTCTGCTTTGTTTTCATTCAGTTGGAATTGCTAGATATTAGGATGCAAATGGGACATCTTGGTCTGTATAATAACTTAGGCAGTTTCATGTCACCTGGCATTTGTCCATTCAGTTCAGCTTGTCTGGCTAGAGGAGCTTTTGGATTGATTATACAAGGCCTCTAGCTTGAAAAATAACAGCTGTAATATCCAGAGGTTCTTCCCTGATTAATTTATTAAGGTTAGAAATGGTGCCCCACAGCGGCTTCCTAAATACTGCTGGCTTGATAGACAAGGCTGGGGAATGCTAAAGGCAACTCATTACGAGCACTTTTCTATGAACTATGAAGGGTGTTTCAGGAACATCTACTTGTAGTAACAGCTACGATTAGGAAAAATTAAAAAGCTTTCAGAGTATGTTGTACACTTTTTTGTTTGCAGGCTTTCCACCTATACCTTTAGTTTCTGTACAATCAAGTCATTAATTATCCACTGTCTCATTAAAACAGATCAGGCTGTGACTGTTGTCTCCTGTTGCCATGTTCCATTAATTCTTACAAAAAATGCATCCCCTCTGCTCCATGCTAAGAAATATACAAAGGGAAATTACCAAATAGCACTGTAACTATTTTCTAACTTTCCTTTACTTGTTAGGAAACAAATTATTTGAGTGTGATATTTTATTTTCCATCAGTAAATTAAACTGCACCTGCAAATTCTATTTATTTTGTCTTGTAAATTGCATGGATTTTATGTGGCTCTTCACTCAACTGTTTATAAGGTAAATATTAGCAATAACCATTATATTCCCCAAAGGAGAGTGCTGCATATTATTTGTTTGTGTAAGTGTCTGCATCCTCTGAGGCAATTTCCAAAGAACTAAAAGAGGCAGATCTGTCTAATGGCAGTTGGGAATGGCCTGAATCCGGAGACAGAGGAAAGGTATAATTTTACAGTTTATACCTCCACTAAAACAGAGTGTGATAAAAAGACCTTTGAACTGGTCTTTCACCATCCACTGTTCTCATGCATCACAGCAAAGCACTGCGCAGAAGTAACAATTCCTTGCTAAATGCACTGTAGATTTATAACCATGTAACTGCCTCAGCTAAGAAATTGTGGAAGTCATCATAGAATCATAGAGATGCTGGTTGGAAGGGGCTTCCAGAGGTCACTTAGTCCAGCCTCCTGCTTGAAGCAGGACCAGCACCACCAGCAGATCAGATTGGCCATGGCGTTGCCTGAATTAGTCCAGAAAAGTTCGAGAATGGAGATCAACAGCCTCTCTGGGAAACCTGTTCAGTGCTGCAACACCCACCTGGTAGAAAGGGCTTTCCCAGTAGCCATACTCAACCCCCCAAGATTCAACCTGGGACCATTGCCAGTGCCAGTAATGAGGAAAAAAATGTTTTGGTTTTTTTTTTTTTTTTTTTTTTTTTTTTTTTTTGTTTTGTTTTGTTTTTTTCTTTGCAACTATCCTTTCAGTAGCTTAGGTTGATATTGGATCACCTCCTTAGTGTCCACTTCACCAGATGACATGGACTCATCTACCCCCACCTCCAGGTAGGTCACTTGCCCGAGCCCCCTCACCATTTGTTTGAACCTTCACATCCCTTTTGAACAGATGAGCCCAAAACTGGACCTGTATTTCAGGTGCAGTTTCACTGGCACCAACAGAGATAAAAAATACCCCTGATCTGAAGGTCCCACTCCTCCTAAGGTAGATGAGGGTACGGTTTGCCTTATTCACCATGTGAGCACTCTGCTCAACTGACTGCTGAGAGCACGTAACATGGAAATTTAAATATAAAATTCTGTGTACACCAGAATATCTGTTTTTCCTGCAAATCTTTGTGGCACTTCACCTGTACAACCTTGCCAAGGTAAAGTTTGCTGTACACTTACAGAAGTGCTTTGCAGACTTGTTGCTTGCCTGGTATATGCAATATTTATTTATTAGTATTTTGATTTATAACACTTATATAAGGAAGTAAATTTTCCAGGCTCTAGGAGGTTTTGCTGTAAATTAAAAATACAGTCACATATAAAGGGACAAGATATTGCTCTTCCCAGGAAGAAAAAAAAGAGACACCCAAAATTGCATGAAAGTTTGATCGGTGTGTCTCACTTTATATAAAACACAATTAGGATGTTCAGTATCTCCCACAATTTTGCAGAGATAGATAAGCCATTTTGCTCTGACAAAATTGAGGTTGCAGTGGGTCATGAGAAAAGTGCAAATTTTAATGATGTGTGACTTTTATGGAATGTCTTGTGTAGGAAGGGGCTAAGGTTTAGCTGGTCTTGCTGCACACAGCTATGACAGTGAAGTACAGGGGCAGCGAACAGGTCCAAAGCCACCTTTGTATTTCTGACTGACACCTGATGTTCCTGGCACGAATGCAGGTCTCATCAATCACGACGCGTTTGGTCAGGTTGTAAGCTCTAAAGGCTCAAACCCTGGCTTCTCGACAGAAAGGCATAAACTATAGCTGCTGTGACCTCAAAGTCACGGGTTGTTAACACAGGTTTCTGCAGCCGCTTCATAACTATGTGTTTTACTACGTGTGCGTGGGAAGCTGGGAATGTGGTTTAAACAACGGCCACCTGAAATATAAAGAAGCTGCTGTTTCACATAACGCATGATTAAGCTGTGGAAATCTCTGTCACAAAATGCTATGCATCATAGTAATGCCCATGAGTCTAGAGATGATTGGACAATTTCATGGAAGAAAAATACCTCAGGGATATTTTTATAATAAAAAATGTCATTTTATAGATAATGATTACAAGGAAAAACACTAGTTGCTCAGAAAATCCCTAAAAGGAAGACTGCTGGAGGCTAAGAGGGTGTTTTGAGGATGTAGTCTTCTGTACACACTCAGTAATTAGTTTTTGCCCAGGACTTTGCTACAGCTGACCACTGGAAAGAGGTTCTTGCTCTGGTCCAGCGTGTCTTTTCATGTCCCATCTCTGGTGTTTCCTCTGGCATCAAGGCAGAGCATGAAGCTCCTCTGGAATAAGATCCAGAGCAAGTCTGTGAATCACCCTTTAAAGGAGCTTCTAGAGTCTGGCACCGAAAGCTGAAGGGACGTAAGACTATGCAAAACAAATGTTTGCAAATCTCTCGTTGTATATTGAATGCTAAAGGGACTGTTGCAATCATCTTGTCTCACCACATGGCAATGCCAAAGAGACCACACTGTCTTGATTTTTAAATTCTGACTTTTACCAAAGAGACCACACTGTCTTGATTTTTAAATTCTGACTTTTTCAAGCAGTCAGCTACTTAAGATGACAGCTGACTTTGAAAAGGCAGCAGCTCAGGTATGGTGCCTTTCTCTGCAATTTATTAGTTTGGTTTTCAAAGAAATTTCCAATTGATTTAAAAGTGCTCACAGACAGAAATGCATCAAAAGAGGGAGAAAGTCAGAAAAGGTAATGCAAAAGTTTCACTTCAGAGTTTTGTAAGGTTCTAGGGCATAAAATGTTCAGCCTGTTCTGGAAGAAGGAAGCTTTTAAATTTTCTCTGTAACAAACTGATTTTTAATCCCCAACTGTTTTGCATATAGGGCTCTTCAAAACAAGTTCTAATGAGTTTATTTTTAGACAGGAAAGATCTCCCCTTTTCACTTCTTCTTGCTCAAGAAGAGGTGAATAATTTTGCTTGCTCAAAAATTGTAAGAAGAAAAACCTAAAGCAGAGAGTAATCTTGGAAGAAAATGGAAAGGTGAAAGTTTCAGAAAGATCCTGGTGACACCAACTGAAAGATTATTATTAGAAAGCTTTATGAATTCTTAAAGATTGCACATCACAACCTATAACCTCAGTGGGATGAATGCATTCTCTTGGCTCAGAGAAGAGGTTCAAGTAATATCTTGTCTGAAATGCCTTAGGAAAATATAAGCAAATAAAGATGTCAGGTACAAAAAGAAGTGTCAGTCAGCTTTTGTGACACTAGTATTGGTAAATCCTACTAACTAAAATTTTTTTTTTTTTAAAAAAAGGCTGAAATCTTGCAAAGGGTTCAAGAAAGAAGGGTAGAATTTGGAAAAATCACCAAAAAATGAAAGTATATGTATATACACCTTTTTTTTCCCCCCGTCTTTTCATTTTAGTTCATTAACTTCAATATAAATATCATTTCTCTAAAAGAAGATAAAGATGTGATCAATTCACAGTCTATCAGTGGCTCCATCAGGAAAAGAGATTTTTAATCTAGCAAAACCACCCAGCACATAAAACAGAATAAACTAATCATTGCATCAAGTGATTGAAAGCAAAAGCTAAACAGATACGTATTAGAAATATGGGACAAAAGTTAAGTGGAGAAGGTAATTCACCAGGGAAACAGTTTGCCTTGGAATATGTTGAATTTTTTTGATGAGAAAAGGTTGGTTTTCTAGAAGGGATATGTTGGGGATTTTTTAGGAAAGACAAACATAAGTCCATAAAATGGATCTGCGAAGATAACTGGCCCCACTGGGTGGGTACCCAATGATACCTCCTGAGGGTTTGCACACCTTTAGCTTAGTGGCTGTAAGATAAGACTAACCCGAAGTGGCACAGTAACGTGACTGCTGGGTATAAGCTCTGTGAAGGTTTGACAGAACAAAGCCAAAAATAAATCCTCAGGAAAGTGATGGTTTCAATTGTTACTCAAAACATAAAGATAGGAAGCTCATGTTGTTAAATGGTGGCTGGCTATGAGTGATATAACACATGAAGAGCGAAAGACTGTTCCACTTACACAATTTGGTAGGAGCATCTCTGTCCTTGAGAGTCTACCAGGTCTAATGCCCGAGGCAAGATGCTGTGACAAGTATGTGATTAAAATGTACCACCAGTTACAGGGTGTTTAATTAATGCATGATGAAAATCAAATGATGAACAAAACCAAGCTTAAGAACAGATTTATTGTACAAGAGGAGAATCATTACTTACCACAGACGACGGTGGGGTGCAGGAAGGTGGAGACTCGTGTGGCTGGACCACCAACAGACCTGTTATTTCACCTGTTATTTTCTGTGTTTCGAAAAAGTATTTGAGTTACTTAAGTAAGACTGTCCAGAGAGGTTTGTGATGGCTGGGGGAAGTGGACCTTAGAAAAGTAGTCAACATGGGTTTGTTCAGCATCACGGGATCACAGAGCAGTGCAGCCAGAAGGCATGGGTTGGGGAAGAAGCTTCTGGGAGAGCTCCCTCTGCCTTGAAGACCCATTAATTTATGAGAGAACTGTGAAGACTTTCATTGTCAGTTGCTACAGGACTTGCAGTTCATGGAGACAGGAGAAAAGTAACACTGGATGAAATCTGTCTAGGATGGAAATGAAGTCATAACATTAATATATTAAAATACTAATTACACCTGTAGCAGCATTTTAATAATGATAATTCAGATTATGTTAATGTACCATTCTCTTTAAACACGCTAACTACCTGTTCAAATTGTAGAAGGTCAATGCAATGTGCAGCTGGGTCTCATTAATTTTTTTCTTATATGCTGGAATTCTTCACTGTCTTGGCTGAAGTCCATTTTCCTTTTTCAATCAGCAGTTTACATTTTAAATTCGTTCATTAGGTAATAAAAAATCTGTAATTAAAAAAGTAATTTATTCTTAATGGCTTCAAGTCCTATAAACAGATAAAAATTTAACCCATTTATTAAAGTTTGAGTGACACCTTATCTCCCGAGAATGCTGAAGATGATATGATCGTTATCAATTTTGTTTACTCAGCATGCACAGAGGACTCATGGCTGTGTCGAGATGTTGGTGTCTTTTATTAGTTAAACATTGATTACAAGACCTGCTTGGTGACTGTATGCACTAAAATTATGCTTGATAGCAGTTTGATTAACACCCTTTTCAGCTTTGATAAGAAATGGCCAGGGTAAGAGTTAATACTTTAAAGGGCTTCTTTTGGTGCATTAGCTCAGTTTCAAGATGCTGTTTGACAGAAAATGAGGGAAAGGAGGGAGCAAGAAAAGGTGTTTTGCCTGCCTAGGTCTGTCTTTTGCCAGATCTGAAGGAAGAAATAATTGCTGTGGAAGATAGACGGTAAGTATACTAAAATCAGCTGGATTTTCGTACAGCATGGTCTTATATTATTCCTTTCATGTCCAGGGTTAATGCTTTCAGTGCCAAGTGAATAATGCACTAGTCTTGCATAGCAGGGTGGGGAGGAGATGGGGAAGGCAAAGGAGGAAATAAATTTGGCTTACAGCCATATTTTTCCCCTGGGTTTAATCCAAAGCTCGGTTAATGGACGATGTTCTATTAGGTTGGCAGGACATTGCATGGGGCCCTATATCATCCTGTGAAATGCAGAATAGATATTCTGCAGATTCTGCTGAATTAGGCTTTATTTCTACTTAAATAGACCACAAACTAGCCAGGCAGAATTGCTAATTCTGCATTCAGAGAATTAATTCTTGTACTAGTCTCTCAGGATCAGAAACAAGAAAGTAAGCAGAGAAACTCTCTCCACACCTTTGTCCAGCTCTGTGGTCCATAAGAGGTAATATGTATTATGAGACTGTCTTGCAACAGAAATGAACAGGCTTATGTATGCACAACCCATATTCTAAAGAAAAGCTGAACTGACCTGTCTTGGAAAGAAATTAAGGTCTGAATGTCTGATATTTGCCCTGTAAGTCAACAAGAACCCCTTCCTCAGTGCTCTGTGTAAGGCATAATCAAGCCATATTTAGTATATTTGCAGATATCTTCTCCAAGAATGGGAAAATTTAACATTTTTAATGGTTGCTGTTTATTTTAAATTGCAATCAATCTTTTAAGTATGATTTGTCTGTTTTCAGGTTGAGAGAAAGGATGCCAGTGTCACTCACAGAAGTTCAACCTTTATAGAAAATCAATGAGTATGTACATCACATCACAAGTGAATACTTAGGAAACAGCAGTTCATGATGAATGTAAAAAATCAGAGATTAGCTCTAGAACTGCTCATCTGAATTCAAAAGTAAAATGTTGTAAATAACCATTACAACTGTCATGCATTTAGCAAAGCTTCAACAATTATCTGTTTCATGAAATGGGCCTTGTCAGCATTTAGGAGAAAAGGAGATGGAGAAAAAGAGACAGTGAACAAATGCAATAGTGATTTGCCAAGAATTTTCCTTCATTGACAGCCGGTTGAAAAATAGAGATGAACTTATGAGCAAGTGTAATGAGAATTTGTGATGCCATAAAATCAACCTCATTGCCTGGGCTGTTTTGAAGACCAAGATTTTGCACAGTCTCTCCAAGTAGTTCTGATTGAAATATTCCAGCAAGTTCTGGGACTGGCGTGCTTCGAGTGATGTAGGTTGGAAAACTAGAAACCTGGTAACAAACTGTTCTGCACAATTACCCGATTGCTGTTGAAGATGCTTTCTGAATTTAAAGTGTCCTTTTCACTACAAAGTTTGCACATTATCAAATAGTCTCACTTTGAGGGAATATTTACAAAACCTCACTCAGAGGAGGCCTTCCCAAGGGAAAGGGAAAGGATTTTTCTGACATAATACTTTGTATCAAATTAATCTGACTCTCAAGTCCTGATGAAAAATGAATAAGCACTAAGCGGAGAAAAGAGAACTTTCTAATTTATTTGAACTCTATATTAATTTGGTTTCTTACATTCCTTGAAATTAAATTTACATATAAAAGGATGTCATTTACTTAATACATAGGAAACCGAGACATGTAAATATGCACCTCCATTTTCAATAGACCTGAACTAAAAGGAATCATTTCAAAAAAAGAACAATTATTTCAGCTGAAAACTGGAAATGGAAGCTGTCTCTTGAACAGTGCATGCCTGATCTTCTGTAACATCCCTCCCACTCTTACCTTATTTTATGGTGTCTCGTACAGCCCTCAGGATGCAACTGCACCTGTCCCACCGGCAGTCGGCCCCGACACCTCAGTTCAGCATTTGTTTTTTATATAAGGCATCTTTTCTAGTTCTTACCCCACCTTCTCTTCCATCTTACATATTTCAAAACTTCAGGAATGTAACTGATTTTTCAGCTTATGTGTATGCTCTCTGGTTTTGATGGTGGTGTTAACAAAGATACCATGGTATGTTTTACTGAATATGTTAAACTTTTTCTTTTTTTCCCCTTTTCTGGACCAAAATAACTTTTTTCCTTTCTTATCAAGAACTGATCAAATGATAGTGCAACCCAAGTTGCTATGGAAACCAGTCTACCAGAAAGTAAAGTTATTTTAGAGATTAAATTTTCAATTTTCAGGCTTATGATGTTTATATATGCCTTCATATTTTCAGACATTGGATAACATACTTAATGCCTAGTGATTGCAAAATATACTTAATGCATACAGACATATTCAGCTCAAAGAGTCAGTTGTCAGTGAGGTCTATAAAGATAAAAATATAATATTTATCATTATAATTTGAAATTAAAAAATAGAAATATCATTTTTTACAAAAGCTTATTTATGCTTTATATGCATTCTTTCAAAAGCAAGTATCATCACTTCATAAACTGAATCCAATACTCACTGTAGCAAAATATATAAGGAGAAATATAACACTTCTGTTGCGATAATCCCCAGAGTTCGCAGAGTCATCAGATAGTAAAATTTGATATCTAACCAGTAAAGAAAACAGTTGCCCACTTTCTTTTTTGCCAATGTTCAAAATCCATCTTACAAAGAACTTTATGGAAAATTGTCTTAGATGAACTGCAACTGTTTTTGCAATCACTTCTTAGATGAAATACATTTTGAACTGGTCCTCAAACTAACAAAAATGATCATGGAGGTAAAAAAAAAACAAAATGAAACAAAAACAAAACACAACACAACACAACCAAAAACTATTAAAAAACTCCCCAAACACTTCCCCCCCCAAAAAAAAAAAAAAAAAAAAAAAAAAAACCCAAAAAACAAACACCAACCCCCAAAAACCTGGGAAAAAACCCCAAAATTGGGTACTGGATACTATGTCTGTAACTTAGATAGATAAAAACTTTAAAGGTAGCCGTAGGAAGCAGCATCAGGAAGATTTGATTTCCGTAAGCATTTCCATGTTGTTTAAGAACAGAACTTACCAGGCTAACCTGCTGGTTAATGCACGGTGATGTAGATTGGTGACTCTGTATTTCTTCAGGGATTTGTACCGATTGAGTTACTGAACCAAAGAATATATCTGAGGACAATTTACAGAAAAATACTGGATAGAAAGGTTCATCAGACAATAAGGAAATTTTCCATACAGGTCCTGAGGATTGTGTCATTATAAATTAGTTCAGTGCAGCAGATTGTACACATCATTTGGACTGGACACAAAGACTTCCTATTTCTGCATATCAACTGGAGGAAAAAGCTAATTATACTTAGGGTTGCATCTGTGATTGTCTACCTATGTCCAGTTAAATTATGTTGAAGGATTTTTTTTTTTTTTTATTAAAGTATGCAATATGGCCAAAGCTTGTTGTCAGGAGAAGGTGACAAGAGAGAAACCCCTTAGCAGAGTGATAGCCCATAAAAATATGAGCTACTGTTCTCCTTTGAACTTCAAAGCTCCATTGACTTGAATATGGTTACTTGGAGATGAGTGACAGGAATATTTTGATTATTTGTCACATATATATGAAATACCCTATCGAACTTTTGCTCTCTGCAGGTGTTTAGGCTATGCCAGTCATTGAGCACTAGTTAACTGAGACAAGCACCTGTACAGATTGATTTATCACATCCCCAAAATAACGTCCAAGATAAGTGAGGTGAATCATGTCCTGAACTGCTCTCCCTGTTAAATGCAGAGGGAACCCAGACAGTGACTAAAATGAGGTGTCTAGTTTTTAGACACACGAATTTGCTGAGATGAATCCCACCTCTGGTAAGAGACAAATCCCAACTAATCTCAAGCAAATGGGGAGAACAGCATCCCAGAGACTGTGGGATGGGCAGAAAACTTGTGCTTTCACAGCAGCCAGATGCCAAAAGTGTATCCGCAAGCAGAGACAGCTAAGAGTGAAGGTGGAGGCTCTCGGATGCTTCAGGAAAGGGAGGACACACATTCAAATGAGTTAGAGGCAAGAGGGCATTTAGGGAAGATGATGCTCCCTGGCTCCTCCTGATTCCTGTGCTTGAACACGTAGCTCAGTGCAGGAAGATTTATTGTCTCTCAGACCATGCTGTGTGCCGGGCTGAACACTAAGCAGCGGCATACATGCTACCTAGTTTAAAACCAGAACTCTGCAGGGTGGGTGTACTCTGTAGCACTCCATGCATTAATGTTCTTCAAGGAAACAGGATCATCAGACTTCCCTGCAGAGGAGCAATCAAGCATACAACAGTCAAGGTGGGACCAAAAGAGCGAATACGTAAAATCTGCAGCTATTTTACTGGTTGAATCTGGTACTACACCTCTTATCTATCCCACAGGAGGTAAACCAGCAATATTTTGCTGGGGTATGAGAATAAAAAAAAAATATTTCAGAGCTGGAATTGTTTTCTAGGTTATCAGCAAATCTATTCAGATTTACAGTGTGGTGGATCTTGAATCCTTGTTCATTTTATACCCTTCTTAAGCTTAGTGGCACAAAGGCTTCCTACAGGATAAGATCTCTAGTGTGATGCAAGTGTCCCACTGATTCAAACCATATGACTCCGGGCAGATCATCATCCTGCCAAAATTAGATTTCTGTTTCTTCTCTCCCTATCACAACTCTGTGTTTGCCTTTTTCTTCCCACAGCATTTGTCTTCTAACCTCATGGCCTGTTCTGTGTTTTCCTTTTTAAGGTTTCATCTTCCTTCTCTTCATGCATAGTTTTTGTGACCGTCATGTATAAAGACCAGGAACTGCCTTGGGGTGAGGTAAGAGGCGAAGCTCTTTATTGCAAGCACTGAATCCAACAACACATGAATTTCTAAAATATGACAGATTCACAAGTGTATTTAGGATGAATTCTGAACAATTATCAAGGGCCTTGCAGTTGATTTTTTTTCATGTCTCCACCTGCAGCTTGTTAGCAATGCTCCTGGTTCCAGCATTAGAGAGATACGGATTCATATTAGAGGTTGTCATGCAGTTGTGTAGGCACATGAATTTTTCACACAGATGCTTCTATGGTTGGGTGATTATTTCAGCAGAAATACTTGCTTCATCACTAATATATTAAATAGGCTGCAGACATTAGGAAAATCTTGTTCAACAGAGGGAAAAAACTAGCACATGCTGCCATCTGTCACATCTGAATGACAGCCATGTGATAATTATGGCCATGCAATAATACAGCTTAGATACGGTCTCAGAAGCCTGGTCGAAGCAATCACATTGTAGCTCCCTTGTTACCAAGAAAAATGAGCTGAAGGACTGACAGGGCATAGGGTTTTGAAGCTGCTTGCTGACCCTGTACTATGTATACAGTTCTGTAGTGTGGACTGTGTCTAATCTAGCTTTGTGCAGCACATAGACCACGGTCCCTCCCCAGGTTGTATCCCAGTGTGAATAATAGGGTCAGAAAATCAATGGTTGAGAAAAAGAACATGAGTTGAAGCTAAACTGTCAAAGGGGTAGATGTGGTGAGACGGGGTGAGACTTGTTCCTCAGACATGGTAGAAGCAGCAAATAAATGGAGGGACTGGATACAAGTTCCTTAGGTGTTCCATTGGAGATAGTTGGCATTTCTACACTCTTTTCCTTCTCTTCTTCTATTATTTTCCAAATAAAAAATGATGATGTACTGCAACTACCATCCCCTGTGTTAGCATTGTGCTATATTCACATGTCAATGAGAAAATTGCTGCCAGCTAAATCATGAATTCATTCTTTCCTTTATTTCCTGATAAAAATCAAGACTGTTTGATCTATGATTCAGGGTCAGAATTGACACTGCACTTCCAGAGGGCACATTCATTGATCACCGGAGGATGTTTTTCGTAAACAAACCTTAGCAGATCAAGTCAATATCTACTTCAGCCTTTTCACACACTAATGTTACTTTTGTCAGAATTAGAACTGAGTTTTAAAAAGACTTCTTTCTTTCTAGTTATAAAGGAAAGTTGTTGTGTGGGTTTGGGGTTTTTTTGGGGTTTTTTTTGTTTTGTTTTGTTTTTTTTTTCTGTCTTTCCAAAACAAGTTTATCATGGTTATCTTTTTGTGGTTGTTTTTCTTTGTTCACTTTTGGAATAAACAGCTTTCTCCTATTTATGTTTACTTAATTTGAGAGTTGCATACCTAAACTCTATGCTTTAGACTCACCATATGAACAACAGAGAAAACCAGGCAGAACCAGGGTATGATTCAGCCCAACTCAAATTAGAGTAATTCTCTACAGCTACCTGCCTTCACTGACAGCATGAAGAATATGAGTTCTACAGTTCTCCTGTGGAACAAGGGATCTCTTAGTTTTAAAGACTGGCATTTCTGAAGTAAAGATCATATTGCTCCTTTCTGCTGTCAAGAAAATTATCTGTTAACTGGAAAGTGAAGCCCACAGCTTGCATTCAATAGAGCAGCCTTAGTACAAAAGACAATGCCTGAGATGGAGGATGTGGGTGAGTCTCAAGATTCTTATTTTAAAGTTGATTTCTCTCTAGCTTCAACTTCACAAGTGCAACTCGTTTACATAGAGGCAACACTTTTTCCCCCACAGTTTTTGTATTTCTCAGAAGACTGGCTGCCTTTTTAATCCAAAAAGAACTTTATTACGTTTTAATTAAAATTGGGCTTTGGTTATACTTTGAAAGGAAGTTAGTTGTACTTCATCTGGATACATGATAATACAAAAAGTCATGATGGCTAGACAAACTACCACCACTCTGTCAAACACGTTCTATTTTTGTGCTGACATAGCACAGATTTCAGTTTCAGACACCTGCTCACATTGCACATGTGAATAGCTGGAACACAAATATACCTTTGTATGGCTGTAGTTATATCAAGACACAATCAGCATGTCCTTCTGGTTAGGCTCCAATTAATTCCTGGCACTAAAACTCAAACTTAGCTGTCCCAGGCAGATGCAGTTAAAACTTGGCTTTTGTCATCTCTCAGCAACAGTAGTCACAGATTTACCAGACAAGACCACAGGGCTGTACTCCTCTTCCTCTCCTGTTATATGACAGGGAAGGAACTATGGTGTCTTATTATCACTGTGTTTCCATCCAAATACAGACAGTTGAACTGGAAAACACATGTTGCTTGACAATTGATAGAAATCTGATGCCGAGCTTGTTTCATGGTGATTAGTCTGGGGATGGTTGTTATTGAAATATTCAGAAAGTTATGAGTTGTCTTCATCCATCCTGTATGTTTCACAGATTTTTTTTTCAGCACAAGCATCATTTGATTAAATATTTGTTCAAGATGACTATTTTCCAAAAGTATTTCCATAAGAATGTCTAGACTCCCAATCAAAAAGTTTCCATTGGTTTGTTGGCCAGCAAAAATCAATGACAACAGACTTAGAAGACATCAATGAGCAGCAAAAGAAAATGTGTAAAACCTCCCAATGCAACAGATAAAAAAATTCTATGCCTGTTAATCATCCTAGTTATTAAATGAATATTTATAAACAATCCATATTTTTTAAAGACATTCAGGATCAGTTCAGAAAGGGATCAAATAAAATGAATCAATTTAGAGATAAATGTCATTCCAAGGAAATGTTTTGACTAGTCAATGCAGAACTGATTAAACAGCTTGGTGTGTAGGGGTTGCAGCTTCTGTCTAGCTTCTGAGAAAATAAGATGTTTCTCATGCTACCAATCCTTCTGTTACATTGGTTTTACCCTAGAATAGTAGAGTTATTTCTTGTCTACAGTGTTCTGCTAAAACAAGGCTATGGTTTGAGCTGATTCTGCATATCTGTGATATGCTCTGGAAATCTCTATTTAAAATGTGGACAAAGTGGTGTATGCATAATTTAGGAGTGGCGGGGTCAAAGTGACTGTATTTATACTCTCCCAAAAAGCTATATTTAAGGTGAATGAAAGCAAATCGCATGACAAATTGTAGGATTTGACCTGGAGAATATGAAAGAATAATAATAAAAAAAAATAATATAAATCAAGACTAGCTCTGAGATAGAAATATAGAATATCTGATGTTTTTTAAAGACCATAAATAGTAGAAATTCAGGTAGACTGAAGACACTTTCTGGAAATGTATACACTGCTATGTCCTTAGAGAAGCATGATTATAAGTTGAAAGAGGGGAACTGCTGGGAGGAAGGAAAGCTTTTTTCAAGGGAAGTATGTCTGAACTCAGGGGGAGCTTTGCCTTTCTTGAGAGGTGAACACAAAGCTAAAGCAAACTTTAAAAAACTAGAAATAGGTGTAAGGTTAAATTAAAAAAAACACAAAGGCAAGCTGAATTTTGAAATGACAGTTTCAGCAGCTGCCAGTTACCAAATTTTTAACTAAATTCTAGTCTGGGCAGATGAAGAAGATCCAGAAAGCAAAATGTGATCAGCAACAGATTTATGGGTGCTGTAATTGAGGTGAAGAGAATGAATTAATGGATTGTGACTCCTCTGACTCACCACTGTGCAAAAACAGGGCCAAAAGTGGTCTTCAGTGTGTGAAAATAACCCTTCTGGTGTTAGGTAAGGGTTGGGTATAGACAGAGTGGGGATCAAGAGACTATGAGACAAGAGATACTAACCAGGATGAAGGTATAGTCCCAAGCCAGCAATTGCCTCCCCTTTCTAGAAGTATTCTTGTTCTGCTTGACTAAATAGCAAAGCAACTTTTCAAACAGTGCTGTAGCCGGTGGTGAATACAAGTAACCAGCCCTGACTTACTGCTGGCGTGCGCTGTATGAATTGAATCCACTTGTCGCTGCAGGACACGAAGTACGCAGACTTAGCCTTTTTCTGGTTATTGAACAGATATATTTATCCTCTATTTTTATCTATTCATTTTTACATCACTAATTTTAAGGAAGATTTTGAAGCAAGATAATGAAATTTTTCTTCTATTTCCTCCTATTGTTGATTCCAGGAAGCTCCTCTTAAGCATGAGTGGGCAGCTGGGCTAGTTTTTCAGAAGAGGGTGGCATTTACAATGAATGACCAATATGAACAAGCTCTTTGGAAAATGTGATTACTTATTTTGCAGTTCTAAAAGTAAACACTTTTCAAAATCTGTCCTGATTGTAAATGTCAAAAACTTGTTAATGAATATAAGTGTTTTCTTTGTGGGGAGGAAGGAGAAATGTGGAAGGGTGTTTGCTATGCTTATTCACAGGGCCGAATTTCACCCTAAAGAGCAAATGAGGATGGCTGTACTAAGTTTGATTGTTATTACTATATTTCCAATTCTTAATAGAACAATATGCCTAGAAGAAATGGAAAACTAATTGGCTATATTTGATTGCTGTACCATCAATCATTCACCCCTCCATCCATCCATCTATGCATTTAATAAGAGCCACAGAAGTTTCCCTCGGAAGTAATAAACAAAAATACATCCTGCAATTAATTCAGGCATTGCAAGATGTCCACTTAATTTTGCTGGGTATAGTAAATCAATTCTATGCTTCATTCAGTGCATTGCAAGGAGCTGGCTCACAAGAACTTCATCCGTTATTAACTCACAATGCAAATGACAGTAATGCTTTTATGCTACGCATTGTCCTCTGCTGTTAAATCTGAAAGTCTATGGGCTGGTGGAATAGCCGATTCCTTTTAAAATACAATACCTATATCCCATTTGTCACATGCAATCAAAACCTAGTAAAAGCTCTGACTTCCAGCATTCTTTACTGTGTTTTACCTTGTGTAAGAAAAACCTCCTGTCTCTGTTTCAGGCAAAACTCATTCTTTAAGTTGTCTCCAAGAAATGGCACTGTTCTTCAAGTAATAATTTCTCTAGACACAAATTTCATTAACATAGTTAAATTTATTTTTTATTCATATGGATGACAGCATTACACTCATCAAAATCTGTTCTAAACATGGATTTTCTTCAGACTCCTTTGGAATATTCTGGGGTGCAAGTTCTGGATTTTTTCCTGGCACTTTGGATTCTGGTTTGTTGGGTTTTTGTTTGGTATTTTTTTCAGTTTTACCTAGATTCAGGTTTCAAAGACATCAGGTTTCATGTTATGTCAATTCTTTTTGGTTTCAGACCTTTCAGCATAGCAATGAGGAGCAGATAAAGAAAATAAGCTGGAGGGAGATAAACACTTTCAACAAATAAGACATCTCAAGTTCATTGGAGAGTGATTGACAATGCATTTGATTTAAAAAAAAAAAAAAAAAAAAGTGACTTCTCTGAGTCCATAACAATTAAATTGAATCTTTTACTTGAAGTTTAAACACTAAAGCCCTGGCTCGTCCCTGGTCACACGATTGATAGGCCTATGATTGAGATCCATTTCACCTTACCTCATGCATATAAAATTAAAGCATGTAGGTTTGACATAGTCAAAGACTTACTGTGTACCACATGGAAAGGCATGGAAAACTTATTTTAATATTTATTTAAGCTAGGATGGACCACTTTCTGGAGATGTTTGTCTTCTGCATTACCCATGGAATTGTTGAGAGATTTTCTACCCTGCATATCTCTTTTGGTTCCTATGTTAAAGAGTTATCCATTATTTACAGTGGTTCCACTCATTAGCCCCAGAACTCGCTGGTGACTTACTGATGACACAGAAACACATCCTGCTGCGCTCAGATGAGAATATCAGAACTGTTGAGTAGGTCATCAGTTTTAGTCCTCTCTCCCTTACGACTTCACAGGTGCTTGTTCTCCTAACACTTCTCCAAGAAAGAATTTCTAGTAGCTCCTGAGTGCAGAAATGCACAGGCTTACTGCATAAAAGAACAAAGATTTTTGCTACAGATAAGATTGTATCACTCACCTTTCAAGCAACTAACCCTGGAATCTAGATTCCTACCTCAAGTACTAAAACCTCAAGTGCTAAAATTTCTTGTACAGCCTGCTTTGGGATCAGCCGAATGTCTCTAGACTCCATTAACTTTATTGACTTGGTCTGAATTGGCCAAGTACTTAGACACCTCTCACCTATGTGGAAAACCACCTGTAAATGCCTTAATCCTGGTGCTGAATCCACACTCCAAATGACTACTCACGTGCTGCAAATCAAAAGAAAGAATTGCTAAAAAAATGCTGTTTGCTTGCTTTCCTATCACTACCATGTCAATCACCACTTCATAACTTTAAATCTTGTCAAAACTTTTAGTATGGCAATCAGCTGAGAAGACAAAACCATAACAACTATACGTAAAAAAATGTAACAGTACAATATCAATATTTATTGCATATTAATGATCGGTTGCATCAGTAAAAGACAATCTAAGCTTTGAATGCAATTTGGGACACAAAAAGATAAACACTGAAGTTCGAACTAGTCAATTGTAGGCTCCCCTAACAGTTAATGGAAGGGAACAAGTACCTCCAGAGGGCAGTTTGTAGCATTGTGATGGATTGTATCTTCCTCCATGGACTAAAAGATGAACAGAGAATGTCTAGATATTTAACTTTTAAATGTCTAAAATTCATAGAGATTGATTCTAAAATGTCAATGTCATCTCTTTTTAAGGGAATAGTATTTTTTCCCCATTTATTAAGTGTGATATTAGAAAAACGGTATGTTAAAAGTTGCTAAAGAAGTGCAATTTAATATATTTAGTATTAAAGCTGGGAAGGGAAATAGATATTAGAACATGGGAAAGACTGTTAGCATCATTTTTAAAATATTAAATTAGCATATGACTATGTATATCTTCATGTTTTCCTTATACCTTAGATGCAGCTGAACCTGAACAAAATGTAGAAACCCCCCACTTATTTTATGTTAGATGATAAAGTTTTCATACCATCAGTAACAGACCATGACTTAGTCCAGATGACTTGTTTTCAGATCTGGTATATTACAAAGTAAGCCTAGGTTTACTGGAAATACATTTTCAGGTAACTTCAATTCTGTCAGTGAACATGGCCTGTGTTTTGTGTTTGTAATAAAGCCTGAAAATAAGCGAATGTTACATGATTTCTTGATGTGTGTGTGTGCACACACACACGGTATATATGCCTTCCACGTCTCCAAAAAGCATTAAGAAGACATTATATATAGTGGCCTTCCTATTGGTTGCAACATGCAGTGTAATATCTTTATCACAGCCTTTGACTTCGCTAAAATTAGTGGCCAAAGTGCCACCACCTTCATTGGAAATGAGATTTATTTCCACAGACGCAGTTTCTCACCATTTCCAACAAGTTCTGCAATGTGGTTTCCACAGACCTATGCATTAGGAGTATTATCTCATTCATAATTATTTTCTGGATGGACAGAAAGAAACACGAAGCTTTGCAGAGGGTTTTTTGGAAGCTCATCTACCTAGTCAGCACAACTCCAATGAATGGCTTGCCTTGTGCTCTGAATAAATAAAGATAGACAAATCACCACATCTCTTAGACAAGTTAAATTTAGGGCATGAAATTTTATGTCTAAGTCCACATGCCAGGCAAACTGCATATTGTACATGTACTGCCTATCTCTGCAGCACAAATACAACAGAACTGATATGTGACAGAGCTCCTAATTTCCAGGATTTTTGAGGTATAAACACTGGAGCCCTATGTAGAAAGTGCAAACATGAAGAGGAGAGTAGGCGTTTGTCGGGAAGGTGCTCAGAGTCTTGCTTTTGCCTCCCTTGACTTTCCTGGTGCTTAGCTCAGTTTCCGTGCTGCAGTGTTGGGAGCAGGGTCTTTTATCTAGTGCTAGAAATAACAGCCTAGTTTTTTCTGCAGTTCTAAAGTGGGATTAAGAAATGTAAAATCACTGGAACTGTAGCAAAGAAACAATGATTAGTTGTTATCTGCATTTTTAAACATGACAGATTTTTCCCCTCCTCCAGAAAAATGAGATTGAAAATTAGTGGGTGTGGTTCAGTTGCCTAAATACAAGTGTGCACTACTGTCTTAGATGCTATAAATTAACAGATGTACTCCAGAAGTGTCTGGATCTTCCATAAACCCTCTGTCATATCTGTCAGCCCTTTCAGCATATTTTAAATACCCTGCAGTTTTTCAGATGTCCATAGTTCCCTGTGTTTACAGAACTGACGATTATTGATGACGGAAAAAACAACATCACACACACATAAAAACAATCTCATCTTTTTGTTAAAGTTCTACATATTTAACTGAAAAAGATAGAGCTGCTGAAATCTGTTGCCTGACCTAATATGCAAATAATCCCTTGGACGATGAAGGGCTATTGGGATTTCTCCCAGTGTGAATAGTTATACACAGCCTTCAAAAAGAGGTCCTGATTATTAAACATGATCAAAAAGTTGTATGAGCAACTTGGAAAGGTTTTGTGTTACCTTTAG
This sequence comes from Podiceps cristatus, assembly GCA_000699545.1. Lineage (NCBI taxonomy): Eukaryota > Metazoa > Chordata > Aves > Podicipediformes > Podicipedidae > Podiceps > Podiceps cristatus. Next base: position 33,123 of record JMFS01036316.1, read on the forward strand.
GGAAAGTGTTGGAAAAGTAGGTCAACCAAGCAAATCAGCCAAGGGAGAGAGGAAAGTATAACTGTTATCAACATAGACAAGCTTTGGAGCTTGTTACAAGGTAGGACACTAAAGTCTTTGAAGTGTTTGTAATTGTTTATATTTTTCAGTTTTTAAGCAGACGGATGGAATGGGCCTTATTTTCAGGGGGCATAAACTGGATCCCTTTGATTTAATCTAATTTACACCATCTTTGACCTCCAGGACAAGTGCAGGTGTAGTGGATTTATCGGTGGGTTGCAGTGGTCTACTCGGCAGTAGACAGGATGGACTGGCAGGTGATTTGTTTCTCTTTCATTGACTTGCTGAGAAGGTTGGCTCCTGGGGCAGGCAAAACAGACAGCTGTGTGCCACAGCAGGCAGATGGAAGCAAGGAAAAAATAAGGCTTTCCTCTGTGTTTTGCCTCTAGGAAAGCTTGGAAAGAGTCTTGTGACCTAGTGGCCTTGTATGATGGAATAACTCCATCAGTGGACAAGGGAAGAGCTATGGATGCCATCTATCTGGACTTCTGTAAGGCCTTTGACACAATCCCCACCCCCCTCCCCCAACATCCTTCTCTCTAACTGAAGAGAGATGAATTTGATGGGTGGACTGTTCAGTGGGTGAGGACTTGGCTAGATGGTCATGTCCAGAGGGTAGTGGTCAATGGCTCAATGTCCAGATGGAGATCAGTGACGAGTGGTGTCCCTCAGGGGTCCGTACTGGGACTGGTGCTGTTCCGTGTCTTCATCAATGATGTAGACAGCGAGATGGAGTGCACTCTCAGCAAGTTTGCAGATATCAAGCTGAGTGGTGTGGCTGACTCACCTGAGGGATGCGATGCAATTCAGAGGGACCTGGACAAGCCCGAGAAGTGAACCTCATGAGCAGGGGAGTTGGACTAGAGGATCTCAAGAGGTCCCTTCCAACCCCTACCATTCTGTGATTCTATGAAGTGAAAAAGTTGTTACAGAGAACAGGTAAATGTGCAAGTGCTGAAAGTCAAAGAAAATACATTTCCTTCTAGCTGTTTCTAGAGAGACATTGCAGGTAGAACATCTGTTTCACTTACTGTGATTGAGTGCCAGGGCTGATGGATTGGTTTAATGTAGTCCTTGTTAACAAATTGCAGAGACAAACAAACTTTGCAACCTTCTAACAGGAAAATGTTTTTAAAATTCAGAAGAATATCAAATGCAGCAAAAATGTCATTTGAAATAAATGGGAAGCTCATCTTTGGGTTTTTTTTGTGTTGTTTTTTTTTTTTTTTTTTTTTTTTTTAATTTTTAAAATCAGAGTGTTGTTTTTTTGAACTACAGAATCTTCAAGTTTCTAAGTAAACTGAAAAACATCCAACTGAAGACTAGAGGAACACTTTTCAGGATTATTTATAAATGTAGAAAAGGGAGTACAGGACAGAACCACAGACATAACCTGACGTGGTATGTATTCAGTCAACCATTGGAATGTGTGATAATGCTGAAAATTTTCAAAATAATACATTGTTCTTCAGAGTAATTGGGAGGATTCTAATAATACATTTTCCCCCCCTTATTTTTTTTTTTCTTCTTTTCACCTTTCCCTAACTATTTTGTCAGGAGCAGTAACTCTAAATGCAGTTCTTCTCTGGTAGGAATTGCACAGCTTTAAGCCAAATTTAGCCTCTGCACAGCCTGAGCCTGCAGTCGGTTAACATGCTTTTACTCAATATTCATTGCTGGGTGGTCCTTGGGTTATTTCAGCTCTTATGTTCCCCAGTACAATCCTTTAAAATCCTCTGTCCTGAAAGCTGAGGGGGTGCTCCAGCACTCGGTCATCCTCCTGCTTTTTATCTTCCCAGTAGCAGCAGCTACATTCCTCTCTTTGCAGCTCTTTTGATTGCAATTCTGAGTGAGCAGCTGGGGAAGTTTGCTTGTTATATTTTCCATTAACTATCCTTTTAGTGATGATCTACTTAGGAGTGCTCTGGAGATATCTTTCAGCAAATCAAACAGTGAATTATATAATATTGCATCAGATATTTATCTACATTTTAAGAGCTGCAGAATATTAAATAACAAAGACATATAGTTTGCGCATACTTTGCTCTACTGAGATACTGTTTACCTTTCTGGAAAGGGAAGCAACTTGATCATATTGATCATAACAGCCAGACTGATTGATTGCTTGTTGGCAAGGTACTATATCTCTGCAGAAATTTAAGAGGAAGACCCATGTCTCTTCTATGTGAACTGCTTTCTCTACCTGGTTCTGCACCTGTTGTGCAGGTGTAAAAAATATAGTGGCTAAAATGGGCTTCAAGTTTTTTCTGAAATTCCCTAAGCAAGGGACCAAACTGATGCCTGAACACAAAGAATTCTGAAATGAGGTTAAGGTAGTTAAAATAATTTTAAAAGGCCTTGTAAGAGTGAATAAGCCTGGGTACGGGGGTGAGTTTCACCTTATGAAAGCTTTTGGTTTATTTTTTGTCTTCAAGTCAACAAAATCTAAAAAAAAAAAAAAAAAAAAGGAATGGTAAGCTAAAAAAAAAAAGAATGTTTAATCATCCCAGGAAAAGAATAGGCAATGAAAGCTATCAGATTTCCCCTTTAACTCATTTGGTAGAATTTATACGTCTTCTGAAATTACCTACAATTCAGTATGCAAGCAAATACAAATAGCAATAAAAAAAAGATCTCGCCAATATAAAATAGAATCTCCCATGTACATAAATAAACATAAAATTTCTACCACCATGCTATCAGTGAGGTTGGTCTACAGATGTGGTATTTATGCCCAAAGGAATTACTATTGCTTCTCTGAGACTTTCCTTTATAAATCACTCACAGAGGAGAGGCTGAAGAAAATTAAGCAACAAAGTAACGAATGCCTTGGATGTGACTTTGGCAGAAATACATACAATGCTTATATTGATCTAATTTCTATTTAAGTAAACACATTTCTTTGAAGTGGGATGTCTATGCAAATTTCCCTCAGGACCCCAATGACAGATGTTTTATTGAAGAATCTTCTCAAAGGGAACTTAACCGAACTATAGCTGGTTTAGAGTCTTTAATTATTAAGAATCAGTTTCCCACGTGCTGGGGTGCACCTGTGGGTTTGGCACCATATCACTACCATTTCTTCCTATCTTTTCTGTTTAGGAACAACGGGTCTGAATGTCACTGACTCTATCTTAAATTTTATTTTTTTTTTTTGAGAGAGAGTGTTGATAATTTCTAATAGAACCACTCCTTGGTCTCTTTTAACAATGTAATACAGTTTGCTTTTGCAGTGTCTCAGTCCAGTGCTGAGCGCTTCAGGGACCTACACACATGGTTTAAAAAAAAAATAGTTTACAGTCAAATACACAGCAAGGGGACATCATCTGCATGTCATGGTTCAAAGCTGCTCTACAAACAAATTGAATTAGGTATGGGATGAAGAGCAGTATTTAAAACACTATTATTTTGAAGTCATATCAGGTTACTAGACTAACAGATTTAGGAAAGTTTAATTTCTGTAGCCAATGGAAGACAAGGGAACGACGTTGTCAGTACCTCATAAACCTTATATATAGCTGGACAGGTAAGACACACATTTGTGTCAAAAGTCTGTTACAAGGTTCAGGCTGACACTCTTCTTTATTACAAAATTCCTCAATAACTCTATTTGTCCTCCAGCCCTATCCTGTCCCCATTTTTACAGTCCTGTGCCAATGGGCTAATAATTACACCATCCCTTTTCATGTAGCTCATCACATACAATAGACAATTTTCTCTATAATGAGTATAAATATGGTTTCTTTAATATAAATTAGAGAAATATAGTAATATGGACACATTAAGGTTCTATTAGCAATAAATGTTTTCCTTCTCTGTTGGCAGGCAATCTATTCCCCTGTTCCCAAATGAATATGTATATTGTGCACAAATTGGAAAAAACAGCTTAGAAAAGAAAATGTTTTTGTTTTGCTCTCTAAACCTTTTCAGTGCTAACAGTTTCAGGAAACATTCATTTCATTGTTAGACAATCTTATAACTGCACATACTGGAAATAAATTAGTATAAAATACCTTTTCAGGTATCATCTGATGGATGGGGAAAAAAACCCCAAGACAAAGGTAGAAAGCTCAATAAGGATGTGAATATTAATCATTCAACAGCTGAAAGATAGATATCTGTGCAGAGACCCAACTTCTCAGCTGGTATAAATCAACAGAGACCTGTCAGAGCGGTGCTGATTTATGTCACCTGGGGACCCAGCTTCATGTTGCTCCTAAAGTAAGAGACAAGTTGTCTGTTTAAGTCTGCTCGGATCAGTAATGAAGGTATTTTAAAGAACAAGAGGACAATCAAACACCAATTCCCATTTACACTCAATGGCAATTTAATATCCAATCTCCATTACTGGCTTTGAGAAATCTCCGTACAAAGGTACTATTTTACATTATCATATTTATGTGTTCCTAAGGATGGATATCTCTCCTGGAATGTGCATCCAGGTAAACAATCATCACAATTTTGCTGGGAAAAATAAGTTCTAATTGCATGTGTAACAAACCACTGACTTTAAATAGTATTTTTTTTTTTTTTTAATTTGGCCTATGAAACATAAAGGAAGACGTTTCATGTTTTTATTTGTAAAGTGACAGCAGATTTAGTAACAGAACTATAAGAACAATGATGGGAGTAAGAAATTCATCATCATGTTAATTTGATACAGCCCAGGAAGACTGAAGTGAAATACATCATTCCTAACTATTTATTAATCTGCCACATAAGCAACAAGGTAGTATGGAAACATCAGCCAAGAAAACAAGGTTATTTTACATTATGAAAAAATGTTAATATGAACTAGAACAAGTGTCTGAGAAAACAGATGTTCTTCCCATTTATTCATACACTGAGTTATTTTCTATTAATAACCAATAGGTAACCATATATTTGAGCACTGAGGAAGCTTGAGTTATCTGTGCTTTAAGGTACATAGATGAATACACCTCTGGAGGAAGCAATCTTCTTTCAAATATTTGCCCTGGGCTCAGGAGAATACACCATTTCCACCAGGCAATTGGATAGCTGGCAGGCTGAGCATAGAAAATATACTTTTCATCCATACATGACTATGGATTGGGAAAAAATCCAAGGAAGTCGGTGAAACTGTTCCATAAGGAAACAGCAAAATCTTAGCTTAGAAATTTTTGGTAGCCTTTAGTGAGCAGGGAGAAGTAGACACAGCAAATATAAAGAAAACAAAGTTGATCATGTCTGTAGAAATTATGTGTGAGGCAACTAGATATGAGTGGGTAGTATGGAAGTTGTGGTGAAGGGCAATGCTGGAAGAAGACACACCCCCCCCACACTACTCACTGATGATTATATTGTTTATGATTATACTTCATAAAAGCATAGGGAGTAAAAGATATTTTATCACAGAAACATCGAGGTTGCATGAGACTCTGGAGGTCTCAAGTTCAACTTTCTTTTCTAATCAGGATCGACATCAAAGGTAGGGCAGGTTGATAAGGACCTCGTCCAGTCAAGTTCTTAAAACCTCCAAAGATGGAGACATGCTCACCTCTCCGGGCACATGTTCCCATGTTTCTGCAGCAGCACAGTGAATAAAGTTTCTTTTTATCTATCCAGAATAAATTATCTTTTTATCTATTCGTTTTGTAGCCATTGTCTTCTTTCACAACCTGCCTTTGCCGTCACGAGGGCACAGTGTTACCTCAGATACAACTTGCTGTCCACTCTGACCCCAGATGTTTTTCTTCAGAGCTGTGTCACCTGGCCTGTACTGACTCACAAGGCTGTGCCATCTTGGATGTGGGATTTCACATTTGTCTTTGTTTTGTGTATATATTTATTTATTTATAATAAGAAGGGATTGTGGGGCAACAGATTTGTCAGTACCAGAAGGGCACTTGCTCAGACTGAAGCACTCCTGTCAAGAATTGACAAACTAGGGACTTGCGGACAAAAGCCTTGGTGAACAGAAACAACTACAATCTTATTTTAATGGGTGGTGGTCTACAAATCAACTGTGTACACCTGGGGCGAGGTGAAGGACTCAAGCCAGATGTTGCTTCAGATAAGGACAGAGAGACCCCCACAAGCATGTACACACCCATGAGGGCGTGCTGAACTGCTGAGTCCCACTTCTGACGACACAATGTGCCATGCCAAGAACCATTCGACACTATAATTGACTTAATCCCATCTCACCAAGACCCACCAGAGAGTTTCCAAAAGTATAAAATTGGCACCTGAACACCTCTTTTTTTGGATGAAGATGAAAAATCAACTGACAGATGGGTCGACGAGTCTGAACCTCTCTTTCTTCCCCAAGAAGGGAAGCCTTTTTGGTAAGAGTTGCACCTCCAACTTTGTCAGATGTACCCTGGGAAAATATTATTAACTAAAGTGCTGAATTATTAATATTGAGCTCAACTTTTCTGGTTCATAAAATTGTAGAATCATAGAATGGTTTGGGTTGGAAGGGATCTTAAAGATCATCTAGTTTCAACCCCCCTGCCATGGGTAGGGACACCTTCCACTAGACCGGGTTGTTCAAGGCCCCATCCAACCTGGCCTTGAACCCTTCCAGGGATGGGGCATCCACAGCTTCTCTGGGCAACCTGTTCCAGTGTCTTACCACCCTCATTGTGAAGAATTTCTTCCTAATGTCTAATCTAAATCTACTCCCAGTTGAAAGCCATCCCCCCCTTGTCCTATCACTCCATGCCCTTCTAAAAAGCCCCTCCCCAGCTTTCCTGTAGGCCCCTTCAGGTACTGGAAGGCTGCTATAAGGTCTCCCCACAGCCTTCTCTTCTCCAGGTTGAACCAACCCAACCCTCTCAGCCTGTCCTTGTAGGGAAGGTGATCCAGCCCTCTGATCATCTTTGCAGCCCTCCTCTGGACTCGTTCCAACTGTAGTAGTTAGTGCATTTATCAACGTCAATCCCGAATCTGTGATACCTGTCGCTTGAATAAATCACCTATTGTTTCAACTTTGCAAAACTGTTTCAGTAAAAGTCCCTGGGAGGGCTCTGAGAGGCAATTAATTTTGTCATTGAAAATCTCTGAGAGGGCTCTGACAAACAAAGGTTGTCTCTCATAAATGACAGACTTAATCCTTTAGACATAAACTGGTGACCAAGTCTGGGACTACTGATTCAGCGAATCACTGATTCAGTGATTCAGCCACACCTAGGCTCCTCTCTCTGAGAAGGAGTTTAGAAACTAAGGGGGTCTGCTCTGAACCTCATGACACAAAGGGAGAGCTTCTCCCCTCAGCTGCTTATCTGACTCCTTCAACCCTTTTAACCCTTTAACATGACAGGGATGAGTTATCAACATATTATTTCTTGTACTATATATGATGTGTGAAGTTCAAGACAGATTGTCCAGCAGGACTTTGTAACAGAATAATGGAATAGTTCAGGAGAGGAAGAATGCGCTTGTTGAATTTTTGTTGCAGTATGTCTGTCAAGGGATGGATTAAAAGAAAACCTTAAACTTTATTTTTTCATAGGCTGTCATTGCAACTGTAGACAATATTACAGTAGCAGACTTCCAGGCTGTAAGACTTTCTGGGACAGAGATTTTCTGTTTGTCCAGCTGCTAGAGCAGCGTGGCTCCAAGAGTACTAGAGCAATGCAAGTAAATAAATGGTTATTCTTATTGTTGATGATATTGGTGTTATATCATTGAGAAGCAGGAAAATCTGCTGCCACTCATTCTATCTGCTAAAAGCTATTTGTGTTGTCATAATTCATATCAAGATGGCAAGTTTACTGGAGCCAGGAGAATTTTTCTTTGTGTCTGGTGTGAAACATCCTACAAGTACTTGAAATCAATGCACCTCAGAATAGAAAGAGGCACCCGAAAAAGGGATTCCCATCATCTTGGAGATTTCTTTTCCTGTCTTCTTCTTCCCCAAAATAAGAGTGAAAAGACAAATGACATTTTCTGCTAACAGTATGGTTTAATCCTAATGCGATCTGGAATATGATGTCAACATTTCCATTTATTCAGTGGTACGAGATCTTGTTTTCTTACAATGTTTCCTGATATTACTCAAAAGAATTTCTCACAGTATGCATATTGATATAGATCTATTAAAATAAACAGTCCTAGAGTCCATGTATGTGGTGATTTATATCAACTGAATTTAATTTAATAGTAAATTACTTAATTCAGCAGTAAAAATCCTGATGTTAATATTCTTATGCAAATCCCCTTCAAAATTTTTATTTGATCTGTTTTCTTTGATAGGTCTGTGGACCTTGTGGCTCACTTTTTTGAAACTTAAATTTATGGTATTGCTTTAAAATATAGATTGATGCTTAATACTTTTTAAAAATCCACCATAGAATTTTATTTTACTTTATTCCGTATGCAAATTTTTAAAATTTTATTGTTAATGATATTTCACTGATTTGTACTTGCTGTTTTGAACCTGGTTCATTTCCCTTTCCCTTCCTTCTAGCTCTAGAGACTAAAAAGCTCTGGGGATTTGCATGAATTTGCTATTGTTGTACAATGTATAACTGTAAAATATTCCTGTACTATTCAAAGATAAATAAATCAGTTGTATAAAATGAATAAAAGCAATGAAATGTCCAGATGGAGCTTTCTAACCATGAAAAAGATAATCAGCATTTTGCTTAGCAACAAAACTTTAATTATGCTAGTTAATCTTGGAGGTGGAAACAGAAGTGGAAGATCCGATGCTTAACTAAAATTGATTGACTCCATAAAATGTCCTTGAATAAAAAGATAGAAATAACCTGACCTTTGGAAACTATTACAAAAACAAAGTATACTTAAAATGATTTTGTCATCTTGAAGGTGTTTGATTGATCACTTGTAAATATGTTGTCAGCAAGGTGTTACAATTTTCTAATAGTTCTGATAGTTGTCTTTTGAAAGGCAACAATTTTGGGGGAGGGAATAACAAGGCTGCTGCTACTTCAGGTGAAGAAAAGGCATGATTTCCAATACATATGCAAACCAATAATATGGTGAAAACATCAAGCTGTTAACTAACTACTTTTCCTAGTAAAATTAGTTTTTCTAGAAATATAGATTGACTTGGTGATAACCATGACTGCCAGAACAAATCTGGGGTGGAAATCATCAGATCAAATATAAACCACTGGAGTTATCTATTATCCTGCTACGATTAGTGGGAACAAAGAGACACCTTCAGAGAACAAGTCATCTTATCCCCAAAAGATGCATAACATAGGTCTGCTGAATCATTTATCCACGTGCCTTCCCTATTTATATATGATGGAAATGAGGAAGGACGTTCACCTGACAAAATGTGGATGTCTACATTGGTACTAAACCAGTGTGATTTATCAGCCCGAAATATTCTAGAGGAATCTGCACTTATTTCCTTCTATGGACTTTATGAACTTTGACTCTACAGCTCAGCTGTAGAGACCTCAGGGTGGGTGAGATTTTTCACAGCCTTGGTGTTTCAGAAGTAGTCAACCCAAGTGCTAGTTTGATCAGATTGAACTAGAGCTTCTAATACAAAAAGATACTGACAAATTCTGTTGGAGTCTTTGGAGTTCATATGAGAACAACTGGCAAAGCATAGTTAAAAAAAAAAAAAAAAAAGAAGAAATCAAGTTAGTATATGAAATCATCTTCTAAAACTGAATCCCCAGGATTTGAAGGAATGAAAGCCATGAAGAACTTCTATCATCATGTATGATGACATGTTAATGTGATTCTTTTTCATGTTTCCTGTTGTTTCAATGGGAAAAAAAAATTATATATATATAAAAATCCCTGCAAATATTTGAGTTATGAAAGCTCAAGAAATTCCTAATGGCATTGATGGCCTCTTTTACAGACAAAAAAACCAAAAAAAACCCCCAAAAAAACCCAAAAACAAACAAACAAAAAATCACTGTAATGGAAAAGTTCAAAGTTAATGGAAGCATTCGAAAGATAAATAATATCTGTGACAGCTTGGTCCATTACTAAACTCCTGAAAAGAGCTGGGACAAAATATCACTGGAAACAGTGAAGAAATATTGCACTAATCTGAAATTTGTTAAAATCAGTTTCACCACCTTACCCCAGAGACACTGTTATAAAGAATGATCTGATACAGTTTCAGCATGAGGAAATCCTTGTGATAACCTGAGTTCTAATCTGTACTCGGTATGTGCTCAATGTGACTATTAAAAGAATCCTCATCTCTGAGTGACCAAAGAGGAGAAAAGTCAAACAGATCAACTTCTACCAACATTATGCTGAAGTTAAGAAAACTTGCCAGTTTAATTTTCAAAAACCTGATTCCTATGTATTTGATTGAAAGAGCCTGTATGATACCAAGCTCATCTTCAACTGCACCATCTGGTAGCAGCTCATAATCTTACAGTAGCTAAGTGTGATGAAAGTCAATATAACAATTAACGCAGATGTCTCTTTAGGGGATTCATTGTATATCTCTCTGATTTTATCCACCAACAAGATTATGATGCAAAAGTCTCTTTTGGCCTGATTTTTATCCCATTCTTATGAATTTTGAACCAGGACCTGCACAAATGATAGAAGATCTGCATGTTAGCAGTAAAGTCATGTTAGGGGTGAATCATAGCCTCCCCTCTTCTGTGTAAGAAAAACAATCATAATTTTTCCATCCCTTGCTGAAACTTAACAGTCTGCCAGGTGGCAACCGCCATTTCGGAGACATATGCTTGAAAGGTAAAACGCCTATCCAGTCATCCTGAGACAATTGCCCTCACAAATGTGATTCCGCTGATAACTATACTGGATTTGGAGCCATACAGCAAAATAAAACTCATGGTCTCAGAGGCTTTTAAAAACCACTTGTCCTGACAATAGAACCATTTTGTGCCAGCAAATGCTTTCTTTTCCTATTTTTTTCCCTCATCTAAAGTGTCCCCAAAGTAGATGGAGCATTATTTCTTTTTTTTTTTTTTTTTTTTTTTTTTTTTCTTTTTTTTTTTTTTTTTAATGCGATTGGTAGCATAGTGAGCAAAGATGCAGACATCTGGGCTAACTCTGAGCCAAAATTCTTGATGTCTTTTTTAACACACTGCTTATCCTTCACATCTGCTGGAGGGTAAAAAGTAAGAAAAAGCAAACCAAAGCAATACTCTCTGCACACACATGTTTCTGAAATCTCGTATCTATAGGACCTGTTGTTCCTGTTGGTCTTTATAGGCCTGAACCAAGGCAGTGAAAAAGGTCTCCTGGATTTAGCTGTGGTTACATTTAGACACAATGCATTGCTGCCTTCCAAACTTCTCTCATAATATCCGACAGATGAACTGGATAGACTTAAATGCATATAAATAAATACATGTGGCAGTTAAAGCATGAGAAGGCCATACCTTGCTTCATGGTCTTCAGTCAGTGGGTAGCCCCTACATAGCCATAGACCTATGGTAGTCAAGAGTGGCCTTGCAAAACAAGATTGGGATGGGGAGCTCTGGGAATCTGTGTTGTCGGATTTACTGCATGTGCAATGTGGTTTCTCCATGTGTACGAATGGGGTTTGATCCTTCAGCATTTACGCTATGGTCTCAGGCATTGAGTGCTCATGCCTTGTAATGGATTTTTTTTTTTTTTTGCCCCTTGAAATCTATCTCCTAACAGGTCCATGAAGCTGCAATCACCACATGTTTCAACTTTCCCTTGGATTAGTGTTTTGCTTACCTCTAACAAAGGCAAGTTCAAAGACTAGAAACTATCCCCTAGCCAGTTACGCAGATTACCAGGAATCAAACAGAATGACAGGTTTCTCATTCAAGAAAAGTATAAAGAAAAGAAAATCTTGAAGGAGGTACTCAACAGAAGCATGGAAAAACAGAATATGCAGAGTTTTCCCTTTATAGTTTCTTTAGTCAGAGATGACCCTGTCTCTGGGTTCACCTCTGTCTTCACCCTTTGACTTCAGTAGCTCCCCACATTTTTTTCAGTGCACAAAGAGGTTATTTGATCTCACTTGGGCTACATCCTCCAAGCTAGCCATCTACGCTACTTTTCAGATGAAGCTTATCTAGCTTTCTTGGGCTAAATAAGGGTACACAAATGCCCTTTTTTCTAGCCAATTGTTTCAGTAATCCATCAGTTCGGTCATCCATAGGTCCAAACAATTGTTTTTATTGTCATTCATATCACATTGTCTTATTTTCATGAGACACAGCACTCCTTACAGTCAAAATCAGACCACCCTGTTACACTGTGGTTCTTTTAGTAGCAAAGTTTATTCACTGTGGCTTTAAAAGAAAAAGGAGATAAAAAAGTAAGAGCAGGTGTTCTGAGTTCAACATGTATTCCCGGTAGAGGTACTTCATATTTTTGATGCACCCATCTGTGTGGCCTTACCTCAGGTGATTAGTGACTCTAAAAGATGTGACATTTGCAGCTTACTGATACTATATACTGGCCAGCACTATATCAATCACTGCTGCCAGATGCAAAAATGCAGCCTGTCACCAAAAGACATCCCTTTTCCCAAAGCAGTTTTATGTCATGATAAGAACAGTGTGTTCCTACTTGAGATAACACAGACCAACTCTGCTGAAATCCGTGGAATTATACAAAAGTTAAACTAGGTTACATCAACCTATATATGGTAAAACCTTCTTTCATCTATTCCCTTGTAAACTCGGCATGACTGCAGTGATCCCAGTGATGCTACTGCAGTGTTATACTACTGCAGCAGAGGGGAGTGCGCAAGTTCAGCCCCACGTGTTACTACTGGAACTAACTGGATTTTTTTCTGTGGGCTCTTATTACAATTGGGAAGCGTTGACTATGGGAATGTAATATGGGACTGCAATAATTTAAACAGCATCTACAAGGGAATTCCCTAGAACTGCATCTGAAAGATGTTAAGGACCTTCGCAATTCACTTTAACCCCTGGATATCCATTTTCTAAAAGCCTAAACACCTGGGACAGTTGGTTAAATGTCCTGGAAATTTTAGCAGTATTAGCTTCTAGATTTCTGCATCTTCAGACTGCCCCATGATTGAATCAGGAATCCCAAACTTCTGGATTTCTTCATTTGTACACTAGAACTATTGATATCCTAGTATTCCTATATGTGTCGAGGACCTACACAGCCCGTCCCCAGCAGCAGGCAGGGAGCAGGGATATTCCCCCACAGCCACCCCAGAACAGCCAGTTCCAGAGAGAGCGCGAGGGAACAGACAGATGAACACACAGGCCCAAACAAAATAAAACAAAAATAAGGTAACAAGAAGGGAACATGAACAGAAAATGAACCGAACAAGGTACCAGAACCCAAGAGCAATGGCCGACCCTCCCTTATACTGGCCATGCCACACTCTCTTTGGACAGTTTAGACCAACCATTCTGGCTGTGCCCTTCCAGGTTTTTGCACCTGCACATCAGCAAAACTTGGGAAACTGCAAGATGTCCTTGATAGTTTGGCAGCAACGTACAACATCGGCATGCTATCACCATGTTTCACACACTAAATCCAAAACACGGGAGCTGCTGAAGACAAAACTAGCTCCGTCCTGGCTGAAACCAGGATAGTGACTGACAGCTTTTGCGTTTGGAAATATATCTTTAGTGGCACTATCAAGCATCCAGACTGTTTTAGACCTTTATGATACCTATTTTCAGATGCTTACCTGAAGCACCTGACTGTCCAATGCTTAAATTGCAGAATACAAAGGGCAAGGTCCCTGGGTCGATCCTGACACCTTGTAACATAATTCCTCTCCCCTGTCCCAGGTCTTGACTTCTGTGCTATGAAAATCAAGTCACAAGGACAAAAAGGGGCTGAGGAACACTTGGATCAGTATACTGACCTGGAAACGGGGGAATTTAAGACAATTCAGGCATGCTGATGTGCATCAATCATAGAGTGTGGAGGACTTCAAATCTCTATCTGCTCCCTTGACATTCAGTGTACAGATATCAGCTGTTCCAGTTGGTGATCTAATCAGCGGAAACCTGAATGATTCCGTGGGAGTGCCTCACTGGAGAAGGAACCTCAGAACACTGCATGTATATAGCTGGGAAATTCAGGTCAGTGTCTGAATTTATGGTGGATGAATACTAACGCTTTGTGG
>KL263669.1:0-21136 GCA_000699545.1 Podiceps cristatus
ATATATAAATATAAATATAAATATAAATACTCAAAGGATTTCTGCTATACCTTGTGTTTTTCATCATTCACAGTTCTAGCATCCATCTACTGCTACCACTAGAGACTGTTTCAGGCTTGTGAAGAGGAAACAAATATACTTGTTATATTTGCACTGGTCATGAACTCCTTCAAATGCTCTCCCCATTATTTGCCAAATGATTGCACTATCATCTCTCAAAAAGTACACTGAATTTAGTTTTAGGATTAGTTTGCTCAGATTCTTCTTTATTTGTATCCTCTGACCTGTTTTCTGCCAAAAATCTCAAGGAAGTCCTGTCTCTCCAAATAGGTCCCCAAAGTCAAATAGAATATTTCAAGATCATATGAGATGAAGAAAATGGTGGTATTCTCACTAATAAATAAGAAATAAATACTGGGATTTTCACTTTTGTGGTACTTTTTACTTCGTGATGAAAAGCATACTTGTGTTAACAACTACATTTAAATTTCTTTGTTCTAATACAAAACTCCCCAAATGTTCACTCTTTATTCTAAGCATAACTAGATATTTATTTAATTTGACATTGATTAAACTATTTCTGAATTGCAGTATACTGGACCAGTCTGATTTTTGTTTGTGACTTCTAAACCTTGTTTCCTATAAATGAATAGTGACTATTATATGAAAACAAAACTTGGTTTCTTCAACCCAGCATAGAATTTCATTTTGGATTAAACTAAATTTGAGCAACCTGCTGAAAGCTAAATAAAATGTCTCCTCCTCAAGTCCCTTCTGAATTTTATGCACAGGAAAAATAATTTTTTAATGCTTCTGTACCATGTCCTTATTTCACTCTGCAATTTTATTCTCCCTTGGACTTCAACAAACACATCTGAAATTTAACTGTGAAGCAAAGGATGTTGGCTGAAAAGGATCATTAACTAGTAGGATTGCCAGCAAAGAAGCATTATTCTGGTAGTTAACAAAAGCTAATGAAAGTTATGAAGTGCTTATAAGAAAAAACATACTACATCTCCAAAACTTTGTGAGAAGAGTTCTAACCAGACTGTAAAGAGTGCAAATCTATTTGGTAAATCATGGAGTACTTGGCTCTATTAACCTCCTGTAGGGCTAAAATCTCTACGTGCATCTTGCTCTGAAAACCTTATTCACATTTAATCCCATCATTTAGGAATACTGTGGATTATATTATGAGTCATCTTAACTTCTTAATTAGAACATACTTTGACTTTTATTAGCTGTAGGGCAATGGGTATTTCTATCTACTGTTTGGTATGCTTCACCTGCAGGGAACAAAAGTCAGCTTTTAAAAATCATGGGACATGGGAACTAAACAATAAGTAATAGTGCTTACAAGTTGCAGGATGTGAAACAGTTTCAAAATGATTGTTCAGATAAAACAACTGATTTATTCATGGCTGTCCTACAAAATGTTATACTTTGATTCACAGCCTGAAACAAGTTGAGGCAGTTAACTCATGTACCCTAAAGACTCTCCATTTCCTATTTTATTTTTCTATTTCTTTTCCTTTTAGTTCTTGTGTAGATGCCTTGCAACATGTTTTAAAAACAGATGAGTGTAGGGCTAGGATAATGAGTTGCTGGATGCTGAAGAATACAGGCTTATCTTCTCCTTTTGTTATTTAAAGCTACAGTTATAACTACCTAAAAGTTGAAGTCTGGTAGAGAACAGTATCAGATCATGTTATTTATCTTTCATTTATGTGTTTCTCTATCTTGGTCAAACTTCTCTTCAACATGACAGTAGTGTGCTACTTGGAAATATTTTTGGGTTTGACCCCAGAAAACTCAGCAGCAATACTTACTGTTTTATTCTCAAAATATCCTCCTCTGTCTCATAAAGTACCATCTAGAAAAGTTGTTCTGATCTCACAGAAGAAATTTCTTTCGGTTGAGGGAAGTACATAAAGGAAACTATCACATCTGCTTTGCAGTGGCAAATGTCTGGATCTAGTCATATTTGCATTGAAAATTGCTATCTGCAGAAAGATAATTCTTGTTAAAAGTGATGTTCTGATAAAAAAAAAAAAAAAAAAAAAGACAGTCTTTAAACTTTACCTCCAAATATGTCTATAACTGATATTTGCACTGATGTTTTCCATGTATTAGTTGCTGAAGGAGGTCTGAGACATTCAATATTTACTTCTCTCCATTCCTTATGTTTTAAAGGTGAATACAAAAGTTAACATAAAACAAGGCTTTTCCTGATAAGAAGATTCTTTACATTTAAAATTAGTTCCATGACTGCTTTTTTTTTTATTTTTATTTTTTTTTTTTATAACAATAGAGAAATACTGAGGAGGTATTCCTGATTTCTAGCTGAAAAGACTTAAAAATTTAGATAGATGTCTACTGTTCAGGGGTTTTTTTGGTTTCTACTTTTCTAACTTGGATCAGTTGCATCATTATTTTTTTTAATTTCACTCCACATTCTATATCTTTTACCAACATAGCACAAAAAATGCAGGTAATTACAGTTTCTTCAGTCTCAGTTTTGGGGCAGCAAAATCATTAAGAAAACAAACAAATCTTTTAGAGAGGTATCCCCCAAAACTCTGCCTTCAGAAAGCTGCAGGAAAGAAAAAAAAGAGTGACTTCTTCTTCAGCCTGAGCCTCTAAAACCTTTGATGAATTTTCTGGACAAAACCACTTAATTCAGAAATATCCAAGGGTTTTTAACTGATGATTTTTTTTCTTTTTTTCACCCCAAAAGCAGAAAAGAAACTTAAAATATCCCTTTGGTCAGTTTGGGTCAGCTGTCCTATCCATGTCCCCTCCCAAACTTTGACCCACCCTCAGTCTACTGGCCTTTGGGGATGCAGGTGGTTGGGGAGAAATCTCTCATGCTTTCCAAGCATTGCTCAGCCATAGGAAAAACATTGATGTGTTACCAACAGTGTTTTATCCACAAATGCAAAGCACGGTAGCATGGGAGCTGCTATGGAAAAAGTTAACTCCATCCCAGCCAGACTCAGTACAAGGGAAATTGTTCAGCCTATTGGTGTATTGACTGTTTTTATTAAAATGCTGATAGAGAGGCTGTAGGTGCACCCGCAGGCTGAAAAACATAAAGGCACAAATCATCATTTTTCTCACAGAGAAAGAGATCATGTGTTCACAACAAGAATTTAAATAAATCTAAACAAATTTCACTCATTTGGTCAGAGAGTTAGCCATGTAAGGGTGATTATGTTCTGCTTACTTGAAGTAATTTTCAGCTATGTGAAACATATACTTTTGCTTCTTGCCCTAAGCGCTTTCATTAAATTTACAAGTGGTATTAAGTTAGACAATGTATCAGTGGAAATATTCGGTGCTGCAGGACGTAGCTGTGTGTGGAACATTAAATGACAGTATTCTACTTAATTCAAAATTGTGTATCTGAAGGAAATTCTACAGTGCTTTCTCTAATTATAGATTTGCATGAATCCATTTAACCACAAAAGTTGATGCCAAGTATTAGAATGATTACAGATCACCAGTGAAGATTCCCAGTGTGTTATAAATAAATAAACTTTTCTTTCACACTATATGAACATGCTCCCACAGCTCTTTAGAAATACATTGTATGTCTTGGATTACAACCTTAGACTGCACCATATGAATTGAACTGATTGAATTCTTTCATAGGACACTCCTCCTTCCCTGATGTGAGGCATGTCAGTGTAAAGAAGCCCAGCCTTTGGCTGTTTCCCTTCTGTACCAGAATTTTCCAGACTTGGATTATAATAGCTGAGACCACTCTGAATAACTTCTATGCCTATGACAAAAGCCTTTTTGATGAGAAGTGAGAAAAACACTCCTGTCCGTAAGAGCAAACAGTTTTCACCTCATCAAGTTTTGCAAGAATCAGCCAGGTTCGGCTACCTCACTAAAAAAAAAAAAAAAAATCTAGGATATGTTCTACTGCTTCTCTCCACAGCAACCAAAGTAGGCAAACCCACAGAGCAGGTCTGAGCCATATCTGTGTGCCCAACAGCTCAGCAAAACCCACAGGCAGCAAAAAGCAGAGAAACCAGCACACACCTTCATGTTTTTCCACAGCTAGACAGATTCTGTGCCCAAAGAACACATCTGAGAGCTCTTTTGGGTGCCTCTTTGCCAGTCTGCAAGGCAGTCAGTCTCTTGAGTGGTCACAAAAACATTGAACACAAAGGAAGAGCTCAGTTCTTCCCCCTGGATCCACCTACCTAAGGCATCTACTTGCTCCCACATTTCAGAAGACTAGCTAATAAGCAAGTTTTGTGATACCCCAGACTGGGCTTTTAACCTCTCTTCCTGAACTAGTAGTTTCATCTTGTACAAAAAGTGTACAGTCACAGGAACAGAGAACTTCCTGACCTTCCCACATTTTACAAAGCTCTCTTAATGCAGAATCAGTTTCCCTTTTCCTGGACAAATAAATATTTATTTGTTTAATGTAAGGAGGAGCAACTTCAAAAAGGAAGACACAGAGAAAGTATTTTCTCTTCTCCAGTGACCTAATGGGCTAGGGGTATGACAACCAGAGTTCAAGCTCTTGCTGACGATCAGGTAGAACAGACATTCAACAGATATCCAAAGTGGCCTTCCCCAAAACACTCTGTTCTCATGCTTGTTCTCCTCTCCCGAAAAAAAAGAGATTCTAGGAAAATGTCTAGCTTTAAGAATACCTCTGGTGTTTAGTAGGAAGACCTTGGGATTATACATTTATTAGATTTACTTACATTAGTATATTTTGATGAAATACTGTTTTAAAACACTCTTGTGTATTCTGGTATTGAAAAATGTCTGAGAAATATGAGTGGAATCATGAGCCAGAGGTATTAATAAATCTGAATGTAGGTTTTAAATACTGTGCGTAACAATACGAGAAAGCAATGACTCACCTCGAGCTCAGCAGTGGGGCGCAAGGCCAGCCTTACTCAGCACCTAAGGCAAGCAGTTATCTTTTAATAAGCTTTCAAGTTGTTTCACAGATAGAACAGAGATTATTAAATTAAACTGAAACACAATTAAACAATTGTTGATTGTCAAATGTCTACCTCTTCTAGAGCATGTTTTATCAGTAGATTGCAAAGGGATATAAAAGGAGTTGGAGTATATATTTAATTACATGACTTCATTTTAATCCATTTACAATTTAATTTTGGAAAAGTGTTATTGAGTCCTGGATCCTAAGATCTCCAAAGTCAACTTCAGTCCCAGCCACTGTGTCTGCACTTTGAAGCCTTTTGAAGTAGCTTTGGGTTGGACCAAAGCTGACGGATAAGTCAAAACTTGGCTGTGAACAGAGGATTTTTTTCTCCTTCAAACCACTGGTTCCTCCCTTGAGTTGCTGAGGGCAGTGTCAGCCCAATCTGCAGATACTTCAAAGGCTTCAAACAGCAGACACTGTGGCTAGGGCTGAAGCTGAAACAGACGGTTTCAAGGAACCAAAGGATCGCAGGGCCTCCCAGTGCTTTTCAGTGCATTTTAAAGTAGATTAAAATTGTTATAAAATGGAAAGAAAAGTGTATAAGGCTTTCTCCCTTTTCTTTGTGTGTGATCTGGATTTTCCAAGGAAGAACGTCTGTCTACCTTCAGATTTAAGTGAAGTTCTTCCCCATTAAAAAGAATGAAAGAATCTTTAGCCAATCAACTTTACAAAACCAAATATGCGGTCCCACAGCTCACTTGGTTTTGCCAAATTTATTGGTTTATTATTCAGGTTTCCGGTGATGATGGGGAGCTGTTCACTTGAAGGATGAAAGATTTAAATATAAGCAAAAGGAACTGAAAAATATTCTGCACATCAAAGAAAAAATATGCAACAAAATAATTACTATATTTATATCTTATATTTAATTCCACTCACAATAAATTACATATTTTATATAAATATTTTTAAATTATTTTCAATGTCTATTTCTGTTTACCACTGAGGTATGGGATGAGCGTGATGACAGCTGGAAATTAAATTTGACCTTGAAAATGTGATTTTTAATTATTTGCCTTTCTCTTCTAACATCTATAAGCTGTAATACTATACACTTTAGGCTTTATTTCAAAGTATTACTCCTTGCTTACGTCTTACAGAGAATAGTGTTTACTCCTACCTGTGTGGATTTACCTCGACTTTGCTACATACAGTAAAAAATGATTTACATGTTAGTGGGGAAGTTGCATGTTTATCATACTATAACCCTTGACTGAAAAATAATTAGGTAAAAGAATAATGAGAAAAATATGAGATTGATCTGCTTGGTACAAATAGTCTTCTGGTTTAGCTGATTTCCTTACACACCACAGCATCTTTCAAAGATGGTAAATTTTCACCTTCAATGAACACGTCTATAATCACATTGTTAAGCTATAGGTGAAAATCTCAACAAGTTATTAGCAATATCATGAATTATTTAGTTCTGTGGTAAGTATTAGTGCAGTTGATTTGAAAATGAGGTTTACTTTTTGGACAGATATGTTTATTAAACCTGTTTCTTGCCTTTCTTAAGCTTTCTCCTGCAGGCCAGGTAAGTCATTCACACAGTGGATGCAGGAGAGCGCTTTATTCAAGTGCTCTGTCCAAAATAGTCCCACTAAAACAGAACCTCAAGCTGCAGACTTTTGCCAGAAAGCACTGCCTTTATTTAAAATAAAAGTGTCCTGGATGAAGGTAGGTGATTTTCTCACTTTATTCCCTGAGAATTTTATATCCACATTTTTGAGCAATGACTTTCAGTCCCAGGGAATCTGGTGAGTGGGTCTCATGGCATCCCTACAGAGAGTCTGGATTCAGCAGCATGACTACCCAGGCTGGCCCTCCACATCAGGGTGGCTACAGGAGGAAAACCTTCCCTCCAGGGAACAGGCATAAATGCAACAGTGCCCAGCCCAGAAGGATCAACACGCTAGGCTCCTGCTAGTACTTGACAGGTACTGTCCTGATGTGAACTGAATGTCAGTAACAGAAGGTGAGGCACTGAAATTCACTGAGGAAGCCATAACAACAGCGGCACTGGTAGCCAGATCCCTCCATCTCTTGCAGCAGGGTGCAGCTGAGGGAGCCCTCAGTCACCCCATGGGGAGCTCTACCTGTCCACTGCTGCTCCAGTGGTAATTCCTGCAAGCAGCACCAGCTCATTTCATCAGGCACAACAAAGTGTCATCGGAAGGGTTGTATTTATCTAGCTGGAAATTGTGCCCTTATTATCTTCCAAAGGCCTGATGCAAAGCACTTAGTATTGTGTTCACCTCTACTTTAAACCCTTATTGCCTACCAGGCATGGGGATTTTTTGCTTTCTGATTGAACTCTTTGTGCCTTCTTGAGTGGATTACCTCAGGCCTGAAAATGATACCGTACACATCATAAAATACACCAGATTCATTGTACAGGAGGGAGTGTATGCAAAGGTGACTTTTATTGCTTTTAAGTGCAGACAGCTGGAGAGCCTGTCCTGTGGTCACAGTGCCTGAAACTCACATTTGAATGTCCCTTCTGTTCAGAACAAATGGGAGCAGAGCTCACATTTTCTTTAGGAGTTCACAAAGGTAGAAGAAAAGATGACCATATTGGTTCAACATGTAAAATAGGATGCTTATCAAATAAAATGTCATATATTCTTAAACTTGTGTTTTTACTCACTTGTCTCTTTTGTATTCCCAAGAACTAAACACATCATAGTGCAAAATCATCGTCTTGCTGAATAATCCAAGCAATGCAAATAGACATTTGCTAGTCAAATAGCCAAAACGTAGGTTTTACTAAGTTGCTTTATTTTAAAATACTTTTCATAGGGACAAGTGACTGTTCATTAACCAGAGTGTATGAATCAATACAGAACAAACATTTTGATAGATGAAAAGTGATTTGCTTAAATGCTTCTGCACTGATACTCTGGAGTAGCTCCAGTTTGTGGGAAAAAGTGTTAACTAAATCTATTAGCTAGATCTTCAGTGCATTGAGTTATAGTGTTACGATACCTTGATACCAAAGAAATTAAAAATACTGCTAATTGCATGTATCAGATCTTTGGACAGGCATGACAATAAGCCAAGTAGAGTTGGAAAAACAAATGGAAAGAAGTACATCCAGCATGTAAGCTTAGATGAGGAATAGGCAGTTTCAAACATCTGCAAATGATAATTTAGGTCTTTTACTGTTTATGTTTTATACCTTCTGTAGCAAAGTGTCTGCTCTGCATAGCGACCTGAATATTGATATTTTGTTATAGTGAAATCTTTTTGATTCTTGATATTGAACAGCCTTTTGAACTATCAACTAAATATGGCTTAGATGCTAATATAAAACTTGACCACTGAAAAAGTTTCCAGATGTAACTGGATGTTAGATGTACTGGCAAAGACTTTGTGCTGGGGAGAAATGCATTGAAAGGGATGACCAGAGGCAAAAATTCCACACTAAAGAGGCTTCTATGTACATTCTGTATTCTCTTTTTTTCTCAGCTTCTGGGTTGGATCAGCATTTAGGAAAGAAACACATTTTTGGGCAAAGAGAGGTCTTTTCCTTTTAATCTCAGTTAAAATAGCTACAGGAAATAATTTCTTAATAGACTGTCATGGCATAGATACTGGATATGCTTCACTGTTTGCTAAGACAGTCATATTGCCGGTCAGCAGGCTTAAATCATACTAACTTCTCCCAAGTAACAGGCAAGAGGACAAGAGGAAATGGCCTCAAGTTACACGAGGGGAGGTTTAGATTGGATATTAGGAAACATTTCTTTACTGAAAGGGTTGTCAGGCACTGGAACAGGCTGCCCAGGGAGGTGGCTGAGTCACCATCCCTGGAGGTATTTAAAAGATGGTAAATGAGGTGCTTAGGGACATGGTTTAGTAATGGTTAGGCATGGTTGGAGTCAATGAACTTAAAGGTCCTTTCCAAACAAGGGATTCTATGATTCTAACTGGTTGGTGTCACAGACAAAGATGGTTAGAGCTGCTTGATACAAAGTTTGTGGTGAGATCATCCTGCTTATGCAGCTTCTAAGCTCCATGGACAAACAAGAATAGGGAAGAGTCATCAGCATCATTTTACAGTTGAAAAAGGCAGGTGTGCTTCTTTCAGGTGTGCCCCTGGTTGTTTATTCACAAAAACAAACTAAAACACCCTTGAGATAGCAGATCTGGCTGTACACATGTGCATGTAATACAAAAGAGGTTTACCCTAAATTTCCCTTTCCTGTTACCTATCTCTAATTCCACTTAGTTCCACTAACACTTATTTCTCTGGGGTTTTTTTGGTTGTGTTTTTGTTTGTTTGTTTGTTTGTTTGTGGGTTTTTTTAATAAATAAATGGGAATTTGTTTTCAAAGAACAGTACTGCAAAAAGTTGCACGTTTTCTTTGTTGAGAGTCATATGGGTAAAGTTATGCTAAGTGACCTGCCCAAGGCCAACAGGTCTGTCTCAGGCATGAGGAGGAGCTGAATTCCAGGCTTTGTTTTTGTCTGGGATGAAGCTAAAATGCCACTTTTCTCAAGCCAAGTCACTCTTCCGTACTTCATAGATCACACTTATGTGCAGCTGGGAGTAGTAACACAAGTAACTAATGAAAAGCAAGCAGAGTTGGTGCAAGTCTCCTGGGACGTACAGCAGGCTGAGGTGGCCTGTAGGTGAAGGTAGCATTCTTCTACTGTGGTTTCTCCACCCTTGAGAAGCTGCAAGAAAAGCCATCGCTATTTCCCCTGGGGTGCCAGTAACCACATCTGTGCTCCACATAGCTGTACCAGCACTGAGGAACAGCATCCAGTGACCTATCTGTTATGAAGTGGCAATGCACGAGGAAACTATTCTGGCTTCAGAGAAGCTCAGGGGTAGTTTGCTTTGCTCTAGTTTGACTGGATTCAGCACCAGTGAATGGTGTTTATGGACATTTTTGGGGACAGGCTTGGTTCCAGCTTATCAGCTCACCTCAAGACACAGTCCTCTGTCTATAACTGGTAGAGAAAACAATGGGTGGTGGAATCTTGACTGTGCTGACACTGCCAATTTAAACCTTTTCATTAGTCTAAGTTACCATTCTTTTCCTTTTCCTGAAACAAGAAATAGCTGAATTAGCAGGTGTGGTTCCTGTGTACTAATGTTTCCTGAGGACAAGATAAATATCTTCTTCTCTTTTCACTAGTTCTTGATAAGAATTTCCACAGATAAAGCTATTAAATGGAAAAACAATGATTATGAAAATTACATGGCTGCACTGGGTGGTGTTGAGAAAGGGCTTCAATAAGTAGAGACGATGGTGCAGAATTATGCAATTAAAAGGCACAGAAAGAACAAAAAGGTAACAATGCTGACACTGTGTGGGTGATGAGAGATGAACTTCCCCCCCCTGCTTATAGCAAAAAATATAAATTGGGGGGCGGGGTGGGGGGGGAAGCTTGCACTTCTACTACTTACTAGACTCTAGAGAAACAGCTGTTTTTTGGTGTCTCATCTTTGCACTGCATTACAAGTTTGCTCCACAGCAAAACCTGTAGAGAGCAGTGAGATTAAATTTTAGAGATCAGGAACAGAGAGAATAATGAATGTTTAACCCAAGTGTTTTGAGTTTTCCTATTCCTGGGTTGATTTTCTAAGAAAGCATGTACGAAGCAGAAAAAGATCCAATTACTGTCCTTACTCAAGGAAAGTCTACAGGTTGGGCTGAAGTGTTACTAGTCACCAGAGAAACCACATAGGAAAGTACTAGTATGAACTATGATTACCATGGGAAGAGGATGGGTCAATATTCAGCCCTCATTCAATTCCAAGGGACTCACCAAGACACGAAAGGATACTAGAAACCAAGCTGCAATAAACTACATAGACAATTAATAGGGTGCTCCTTGGTCTGGGACTGAGATATCTGAAGACCAGTATGTCTTCAGGTAGTCTGTATTCCTTTAGAAAAGTGAAGAACCAGATGACAGTGTTAAGCCAATTAGAACATATATAAGGTCAAATTTTCTGCACAATATAGGCATATCTGTTTTCATTGGACATTATGACTAGTGTGGATGTGTACCATGCATGTATTCATATGACTGCAACTTTAATAAGCACTAAACAAGTTAAATAGTGTTTAACAGTTAGCCTGGGTGATGTGTTAGTGCATGAAAGAGACCTGACTGCCCTTCTGCTAATACATGTACAGCCAGAAAAAGGGCAAACCTTTTCTCCTCGTGTTCCAGTGCTGCAGGCCAGATGGGAAGCATCTGGCCTCTGCTGTGGTGGGAGACTGATTTCATTTTCTTCCTCATCGAGCCCTTAACCTTGTTGAGGCAAAACCTGTAAAGACAGCAAAACATAATGTGGGATTTTGTTGAAACTACAATTCCCAGCAGAATTAAGGTGAAAGTATAGTTAAACTCTCCACTCAGCAACCTTAGTATTTACAGCTATCAGATTTAAGGAATATTTAACCAAGCGTTACAAATATTATGGGAGAGCTCCATCAATGGCAAATGACTGCTAGGGTTAGTAAATAATGACTTTATTTGAATGTGAATCTTAAATAACAGCATTAAAATTGTCAAGTCTGCTTTAGTTCCCTTATTTGGTCCTGTGGTTCTTTGCCTTCCTGACCAAGCTGTCTGCTAGGCCTAATGCATGAGGTGTCTGGCTTTGCAGCAGACAGTCATGGTATGAGCTGCGTTTGAGGCTGATGTTTTATTTCTAGGCAGATATTTGGATAATTGGCACTTTCTGAATACCAGAGAGAGGAATTCTTCCCTTTCCACCATGCTGTATTGCTCATGCTACTCATCCCTCCTGCCTTTTGAGGTTTGTCATCATTACTGCTAATAGCAGTTGCAGAGGGTAATTTTCAAAGCCTGTCAATATTACTATAGCTATTAGCAGAGATGGTCAGAGTGCTCCTTTGAAACAAATATTCCTTAGACTACTGGCTCATAAACATCTGGTGGTGAGAGGAGGGTCGAGATCTATAAGAGAAATCCAGTAAACTATGGATTACCATCAGTAGTCTTACATATTGTCAGGCAACACAATTACCTTGATAAATCCTGTACTGCATTTTTGCAGTGTGATATTATAGGCCTTCTGAATACTCTCATTACATCCCAACAACTAAATTACCTGAATTAGTAGCAGTTATGATATTCTGTAAAAGCCACAGATTGACAGTTCTTTCAGTTATGCCTCAGTAACTTGCTGGAAGTTAGAAATGAACACTGAGTATGACTGTTTCCAACCAGCACAGCACTGCTTAACCCCATTGTTTGACCTTGGTTTAGCTTTATTGCCTGCCACTATTGCTGTGTATTGTTGTATGGCAGAACCAAATGCAGTTAAGCCTTTTCTGACTTGAAGCAATCCTGGATTATTTATTTCACTTTTATACTAATTTTATTCACAAGGAATGAAGTTGTAAAGTGTGTACTGTGGTTGCCTTGCCTTCCTCTCTCCCATTCACTGAAATATTCCTAACAGTATTTGAGTATTTGAGCGGAAACTACCTGTTTTCTGAATCAACAGATTTTCCTCAGGTGAGACTTGCTGCATCCTGACTGACAACTGAAGGAATACCTCCTGCCCACTTGGGCATGATCTCTCCCACGGAAGCACTGACCTAAGCGTGGGTTGCTGACATCCTACTGTCCGGCCCTGGCAGCTGATGTCTTGCACTCTCCTGGCCAGCACAGGGCTCTCCTGAGCCCAGGGTAAGCTGATTCAGGCAGCCGTGCTGCACAGACACTTGTCTTGCCTGGAGTGCTCTTGCAGGGTCAGGAGAGTGACAGCACCAGCACAAGGAAAGGACCATGCTTTTGTAAAATGAAGTGCATAGGAATTATTCATGCTTCTCCAGTGAAAGTCCATTGGCCATTTGTTTGACAAGTCTGATAAGCTAATAAGGCTTGACAAGTTACTATGAAGGCAACTTAGAATTACATTTAAAGGAAAACAAAATGATTACAGATACTTCTGCCTTAAGAAGAGTTAACTTTCTGCTAAATTAAATTATTCTTTCCTGTATGCTAATTGTTTTCCCAATAAGTAATTTTTGCTGCCTTTCATCAGACAGAGCTAGGTAAATTTGCACAAACTGGTGGCAAAGATTAAATCAATAAATACTCATTTTCGTAAATATTTTTGCTGATATGTATTGTTACACTTAAGAATTTGTTGTTTGGTTTTTTTTTTTTTTTTTTTTTTTTTTAATTTAGTCTAGTGTCTCAAATATTAGTTTTGTATCAATATATGACATGAGTTCTGAGAGGAATTCAATGTCTGTAATGTATGTTTCAAAAATGAAATTACAGTTTGGCAATTATATTCAATACTTGAGGAGTTTTTTCATATACTGATATATTCAAATCTCAAGGACTGATACATCCTGATGGATAAATTAAATCTTTGCTAATTGGGGTTTAAAAAGCCTGTAATTACAGAGACCCAATTTAATGTGATTTTTGCAGAAGATACTTTAAATGTACTTGGATGTTGGGAGAAATGTTTGATGTTGTAGACACATTGCATGTTGCTCGTTTTGTACTCTGTCCCTACAGCAAGACCAGATGAGACAGTTGTGCATCCACCTGAGTTGCTGGGGAGATGGGGAGGGAAAAGTGTGTCTGATTACCTGTTCATTGTGAGAATGTTTTGAACCACATTTCTACTTGTTTGTTTTTACTCCTGAACTCAGCTGACCAGATGACATCTGCAACACAGTCAGATCCAACAATCGGTACTTTCATACTTCAAACAAACAAAAAAAGCAAGCCAACATTAAATTCCCCATTAAAACATTTAGTCTATAATGAACACCACCCTGTTCATGGCATTAGTAGCAGCCTCCATGAGGGAGAAGAGTGGGGCTGAGATGTGCCTCTGAGTCATAGGGCTGACTTTAACCGTTTTCTTACTCAATAAAATACAGCCTTTAATGCAGATTAAAAAATAAATAAATTAATTAATTAAACAAACAGCCCTTTTTGAACTCTGTTCTTATGGGTATGCTTTCATTAGTGCTCGTGTCACATTGGACTTTTTCCAAAACATAGGTTAAATGGATTTCATTGTTCAGTTGTAGAATTTTGGGGTAGTTGTTCTGATTATTGACTAAGTTAAGATTTAGCACTACAGAGATGAGGAGGGCTTTGGAGAAATAAGTGTAGAATTTACCAGAGGGAGTCACCCTGCAGGAGAGCAGGTGATGTTATTACCACCTAGCTTTCCTTGTTATTTCAATGTGGTTGTAAAGTTCCTGTTGCCACCAGAGTATGTGAAGGAACCTCTTCAGCTATGTCTGCAGGATGGACATGATGAATAATAATCATTAGTGTATAGCTTTTTATTTATACACCTCAGAGCACTTCACAGTGGTTGAGTACATCACATATAACCTTATCTTTACTTACCCTTTATCACATGCTGAGCTAGGTGCAAATTTGGGAGAAAAAAAAAAAAACAAAAACCAACAGTCAGCATAATTTTCTGCTTGCTAGTCCATACTGGTTTTGTCACTGCCTGGTGTGTCTTAGTTGACTCCTCCCTCAAACAATGATGCACATTTTTGTAGTCTGTGCTAGCTTATAGGCCACTTTTATTTTTCTCTCTTGGAGACTAAATTAACAGAAATTGGGATAATGTCAGTGGTTAGTAGCAAGAAAATTTCTTCTGTGTTCTTTGAGCAGTGAAGAACAGAAGCTTCACCTACTTACTGAAATTTATCTACCAGGTTTTGTCAAGTGTAATTGTCTTACATTTGTAGTGATTTCTTCATGACAAATTAAAAAGAGCATGCAATGTAAAGGGATTTGACACAAATATGTCTGCAGCTAATATACATCAGTTTTTGAGCATTAGCAACAACGTATGCTTTTGACAACTGAGGCCCTAGAGCTACTGAAAAGAAATCCTTCAATTTCTGCAGTTGCAGGTTACAAGTTACATAATTAATCCAGGCATACAGCAGCAACATGTTGGCTTCATCTTTCTTTGACAGTATAGCATGCCATTAGCTATTTCTTTCACATTTTTCCTCCTTCTCCATCTATTCTCCTCTCCTTTTTAGTCTTCAGACACTGAGTAAATGTTGAACAACTTCCAAAACATTTTTCCCTCCCTCTTCTCCCATTAGATCTGTCCCTTGTCATAGCCAGAGTGAGATTTTGATTTTGTAATAGACAGATTTTTCTCATGACTGAGATTGTACATGTGCGCGTGAGAAATGCCTCAATTGCATTCCCCGTCTATCAACAGTTCCCTTGATTTGTGGCTGCATCACCATTTTAAGCAGAGCTGAAAGCATTGGAAGTTTAGACATCGTGTCACAGTGATGATATGCTGCAATGGGGAATATAATTCATATGGTGTTGCATCCTGCTTTATTATTAGGTTTCACTTATAATGCTACAGGCATTCATTCGAATATTCCCTCATTGTTAATCAAGACTCCCAGCTAGAGGTTGCCATTGGGTTTTTCATTTTTCTGCTAGGTTTTTCACTTTCTGCTGAGAGCAGCATGGATTACTGTTACCACAAGAAGTAAGATTTGCACAGAGCATGATTTTATTTCAGTGCTACAACATACACCATGACTGTTCAATGCTAAAGAGAATTTTATTTCCTATCACAAGTGATGGGAACTGAAATGTACTCAGCACGAGATCTGACCCCACTCTTCAATATGTGCAGTTTTGTTAAATCCATGGAGATCTGGGAGCATCTACCAATTTTTCGTGCCAGTTCTCTCTAGGTAGCCCTATTAACACTTGCCTGCCTTGATTTTTCCACTTCTTTCACAACATTTACACCATACTATCTCTCTATTTATAGAAGATGAAAAAGGAGCAGAGAAGATTTAGCAGCTACATTTATTTGCTGTTCTCATTCTATGCAGTACTTCAATGAGAAATGTGTCTTGAAATGGATAAAGCTGTCTTCTCTTCTGTCCAGCAGGTCAATAGGGTTTTGACCCCCAGCTAAGGGCAGGACTAGTCTCAAAATGCACCATGAAGCTTGTGTGAGTTTTCATTAATCATCTTAATAACCCTAGATTTAATTTAGGTCAATGGAAGGGATTTTGAACAGAATCCTTCTGCTGCTGCTGTTAGGCATTTGACAAAATATGGTGGTGCTATAGCATGACCCTCCTCCTGTCTTGACACCTTCCACACGTGATTAGCAGAGTGCCTGCACAATTTTTCAGATATTTTCAATGAGTAGTCTCACAAATGAGAAAGAAACAACATCTTACTGCTTACTTTTCCATTCTGCTAGCATGCAGCTTTTACCATTCTCCAACAACTTCCTGGGAATTTCATTTTTGTTTGGTCTGATTGCCCTTTACTGGGTTATTACCATTCCTGTCAGGATGCTCAGCAACAGCTGATCATTTGGAAAACTCTATGGCTTGTGTTAACAGGAACAGAGATAAGACAAGAGCTTTATTTCCTTAACTACCTGATATTTCTAGAAAGTCTTGAACATCAAGGGGAGAATTCAGTATTTGACAAATACTACAGGAATCTTCCCCAAAACCCTTCTGAGTTCCCTGATGGAGGAAATGGGATGATTTGGATTGCCTTTCTGGTATAGGAGCAGGACCTCACTATCACATTTCTAGATCACGTTTGCAATTAGGCTAGATAGGATTGGATAGTCCATACCTCCCTAACACCTGTGTAGGTCACCTCCCAAGCAGTCCTTAGTATGCAACAGGCCTCCATGGTCCAGCTGTGTACTACTCTGTCTAAAGAGTGGTTAGTTGCCACAGTTTTGCTCGCTAGATGCCTTTCTCTCCACATGGCACACACTTGCAGTTCTCTTGTGTTAATCGAGTTCCATAGACACCACATAGCCATTTCATTTTACTGTGTGTGACCATGTGCAGAATTTCAGTATTTTCTTCCCAAGTACCAGTGAAGCAAAGAGTCAGGAAAACTCTTTAAAGGAACCTCTTAAACAGCTGTTCTTTGCTGGCAGACAACATATGAAAGAAAGATCTCTGGAAAAGTTACAAAATACTGTACAGAAAACTCTCTCTCCAAGAATCTTATTCTGTTCTCCATATACTTCCTTTTTTATTTTCTTACCTAGTCTTGTCTTCTTCTGTGCTTTCTTCTGTCAAAAAGATGGGAATAGAGTTTTCTTGACATAATTCCAACCTGCCTCTGTCAGTTGACTCCCCTCAATGACTTCATAGAGTAGTTTGTACTCACTGTAATTATGAAACAAAATGAAATTTTGGTTGGATTTAGACATGCACCAGCATTTGTCTGACTCAGTAGGTTATTATCAACATCATTTTTTCCTTGTGAGAAAGAAAGTAGAATAATTAGACAGCTCCACATAGTATAACTGAATTGGTAAAAACTTGTCAGTATGTAAGGGGTCCTGTTAGTTGTAATGGTGGCAGGACCTGAACGTGATGTTTTCTAGGACTGTGGGAAAATAACAACATTTCCACAGAGATCCTTTCCCATTCAGAGCCTGCTGTTTGTCATCTCTCTTGTGTAATACTGGCATTTTAATGATATCCATCCTTCTCCAAGAGAGTACAATTAACAGCCATATATATTACCCTGGGTATCCTGTAACACAATTAGGCGGGATGACTCAATCCTAACAGTTTCAAAAATCAAGTATGGTAGCTGAATTAGCAAATTGAATAAGCAAGCTGAACTTTATTCTTATATTTAATTTCAAAATAAAATCTTAATTACAGCGAGCAAATGGGAGATCTATTGTCTCTGTTAAGAAGGGTTTCAAAGTATATCTGAGAAGACTTAAAATTAATGAAAGAGGGGAAGCAAAAGAAATAAACTCATTATATTCCCTTGCTCTTTCCTCTCCATTTCTCAAGTTCTGTCTTGGTGTACTGGATAAGGGGAAGCATACAAATTTAAATGTACTTTTATTGACTCAGAGAAGCATCGTCCAACTATTTGACAGTGAGATAAACAGCCTATTTTTTTTTTTTTTTTTTCTGTGTTGTCCCTTCAGTTCCATCATAGACAAATCCTTAGTGAGTTTAATGAAAGGTTTGCTTTCAGTAGAGGCACATTAAACTAGCCTCCTTTTTCTCATTTCACCACCACCTCCTCCTGCTTTTTTATTGTCAGAAAGAGGAAGAAAAAGTACTCCTGAAGGGGCACAGATCTGTTGGAACAGAATATGTTGCAATTAGAGCAGGGCAGTGCAGTTAGAATTAAAAACAGATACTATATAGAAAATTTCTGCTGTGTCAACTGTGACTGGCAGAGATCACCACCCTGAAAACAGTGTCTCTCAGGCTGCAGGGTACAGAGCAGGTAAAGAATCTGTTACTGCCCACCATTGGAAATGTATTCCTAGCCCTGACTTCCCATATCATCTGCCTGTCAGGCTGCATTTGCTCTTTTTGCATTACAAAAAGTGCTACGCCCACCAAAAGCACAGCTCCAAAATTCTCTCATTCCTCACTTTCAAATGAAAAGCTGAATTCATTCAAAACCCCCTGTTAAAAGCAAACAGTTTTCTCAGAAATTGAGCACTTCCAGCCTTAAGAGGTTAAACTTTGTACAAAAGGCTGAGGATGAGACATGAAGATTCAAAAAAATACCTGTAATCGTAAGGAAAATTGATTGCCCATTTTTGGTTGTCCACAGATAGGTAGTCATTCTCATATAGTATAGTACATAATTTGGGTTGAATTCCCTCACAAGTTTGCAGCACCCAAGGCATAAGTCAAGAACCACATCTTCAAATCTGATTATGACCTGTCCTGTTTATCCATTCTGGCCTTTCTTGACCCAGATATATTTTGATTTTACTTCATAGTCAAAGTTCGAAATTTAAATGTTATTATCTGGCTTTTTCTCAGCCACTCTCTCTGTCCTGCTCATGATATGAAAAATAAGATGCTAAAAAGTAACGGTATTTGTCCAGAATTTTAAAATAATTATTCCAGTTAGGT
This sequence comes from Podiceps cristatus, assembly GCA_000699545.1. Lineage (NCBI taxonomy): Eukaryota > Metazoa > Chordata > Aves > Podicipediformes > Podicipedidae > Podiceps > Podiceps cristatus. The sequence goes on from KL263669.1 coordinate 18,904, forward strand.
TTGCATGGAATGAGGTATTACATATACTCTGAAGATGTAATCAGCACTCTATCCCTGACAAATGTCACCATAGAGCCATCTGGTGCATTTTTCTTGCAACTCCACTGAAAAAGTACTGATGCTGCACAAAATCAAGAATCCATTAAAAAAAAAAAAAAAAAGAAATAAAAAATCCAATCCTTCACAGCAGTGAATAGCATAGAAAACAGCTCCTTCATGTTGTTTTGGTTAGATGATGAAAAAGTAAAAATTATTTACTAGTTTTTAGATTTTAAGAAACAAAGATATCAAGAATCCTTGCTCCAAGAAGTCTGACATATGATTCTTCCCATAAATTTCTCAGGTTTTGCAGCTATTTCTCTTCTTAGGAGTTTGGGAGCTAATTGAGCTAGTACCACATATTTGGAAGAATTCATGACACGGGGAGTGTGTAATTTGGGTGGTGGTTGTTTGGCGTTTTCTTTTTAAACAGAGTGCCTGGTGATGAGTGGGAGTGCTCGTGTGTTGGGAGGGCAGTAGAAGACAACATGAGTGCAGAGTTTAACACAAAGTACTGGCATCGATGTCAGCAATTCTTGATGCCTATTTGTTTCTTTTCTGGATTGTAGATTGTTGTAAATTAGGTCACTGTCTTAAGGAAAAGACTAGTGCACAGAAACAAAACTACAAGGGTCAGAGATTTAGAAAACATGTAAATCATACAAGCAGTTGTGCAGATGATCCATGCAGTCATTGCGGAGCCACTGTCATTTGCACTATTTCCCTAAATCCACAGAGAGAATGAAATCAGAAAGGACTGGCAAAAAATATGCACTGGAGAAGACAGGCTGTCAGGGAAAAAGCAGAAAGAAAGATTTTTGTGTCATTAACTTTGTTTTCTGTTTAAGGCTCTGGTTTCAGTGTAAAATTATGGAGAAAGTATGTTTCTTTTAATACCATCAGATACCAGCTCTGGACAATTTTGTTACTGTAACATAAGAAGGGATGTTTTCCTTTATTTAGTCTAATTGGAGTCGGCTGCTGCAATTCTCAGCTTTAGGAAGTCGGTGCCATTCAGTACGAATCTCTTTTGCCATCTGCTGAAAATACTAGAGAAGATCAGTTGCCTGCAGTTTATTTTTGGATAGGTCATGTTAGGCAAATAGGCTGATGCTCCTTGTGTGCCAAGGAGTGAGTGTTATGCAAAAAATAGGACGGGGGAATGGGAAGAGTATACCAAAATAACACAGCCCTCATTGTTTGAGCACTGTACAATGAAACAGAGTCATTTGGGCAATGCCTTGTGCTTAGCTACTTCACTGTTAGGCTACAGCAGCTAACGCTCTGCGTCTGGATTTCAGGGTTCTATGCATTTATTCTGACATCTGCTGAAAGACACATGTGACTCATCTGTGTCAAAAGTGATGTTACTGTACTTGAGCAACATAGAATGGCAAGTGATGTCACTGCATATATCTTTAATTTTTAACAAAGGCTGGAAAGCAAATAATATGTTATTTTTCCACTTATATTGTACATTCCTCTCCTTTCAAAGGTGAATATAAACTCAATCCAGCTTAACCTTACATTTCATAACCATCTCAGAGACAGGTGAAGAATGATTACTTTGGCATCTGAAACAGTGGTCAGTACATTTACCTCCTTAAAATTTCCTGGATTTTCCACTGATCAAAACTATTTCTCTGCCAGTTCCTCCAACATTGTCAATCTTAGAGCTTTTGGAATGCAAAATCATGATTTAACAAAGTGAGTAGGGAAATTTACATGCTTACAATAACAATTTTCAAATGCCCAGTTTTCAGAGGAAGATTAAATTTTTTCTCAGTCAGGTCTTTTTTCATTGCACTTAAGGTTGGATGCTCAAAGTCAATCATCACTTTTGAAAATACAGCTAGTTGTATAGAAAACTAGCTTGAAGCATAGAAGCTAGAAATAATCAGAAGAATCTAAGTAACTGGGGAATCTAACTTTCATTTAAAAATTAGTCCAGGCACTTTAGAGAATGATTCTCTCCTGGGGCTGAAGACCCAAGTGTGACTGGGGGCTATAGCTCCTAAATTGCTTTTCAAATGTAGGAATTGCATCCCCAAGTCACACACTTCTGAGGCGTTTATGTAACTAGAAAAGTAGGCTTTTTATCACTTCCAGCTTCAACCATTTGTCTATATAAGCACCATAAACATTATTATTATTGTCATCATTATTGTTGTTGTTAATGTTTGGGGGTGGGGGG
>KL263669.1:21282-38263 GCA_000699545.1 Podiceps cristatus
TTATGTTTTCAAAATAAGATAAACATTTATGCCAGCTTAACAAACATAAAATGTGAAGTAGTCTTATTATCTATGACACCAATGCAATATGAACAGCAGCAGTGCAGAAGTCTTCACACCCACCCGCCAATGCTCCTCAGTCCTGAACTGGGCCCCACTCCAGGAGGGGAGGACAGGTGGCCAATTAATTTATGATATGGTCCATGCATGTGGGGTGTAATATCCACTACAGTAGTGTCTTCTTACTGGCTAAGTAACACATATGACAGCTGTGGAATGGTATTCCTCATATCTAGTTTGCTTTGCTTTCTGAAAAGGAGCAAGCAGCTGGGTAGAAGAAACTTACAGGTGAAGGGTAGTTAGAAGACCTGTCCAACTTCATACAGGCATAAATTCTGCAAAGGGTCTTCACAAAGGACTGGAAGACCAGAACAATATCAATAAGCCCTTTCGATATTAAGCATTGGGAATTCTCAGGAAGAAATAATTTTGATCACCACCATGCTGAACTAGATTTTAGTTGTCTGTCTCCACAAGAAAGGCCAGCTAGCCTTAAGGAGTATTCAAATATAGGGAGTATTCATGTGCACTGCAGGATGGACTTCCTTTTTTCCCTTCTTTTAAAGGAGCTACCTGAAAGTTAACAGAATGATTACATTTCTTGTTCTAACCATCTTTGTGCAAGCAGAATTGCAAAGTAGAGCTGTGCTGTACCTTTCTGTAGGATCAGTCCTTCTGGGAGGTGAAGCACAAATGCAGAAGGAAAATTTAAGAAATGAAATCTTATGCTGAGCAACAGAGAAGTAGAAAAACTATTCCACACCTTTTTAAACAGAGACCTTAGGCATTGAATTTGTCTGTATATTTGCCCATCTTTATCCAAACTGAATCTAAGATAGGTTTGGTTGTTGTTGTTTGGTTTTGTTGGGTTTGTACTTCCCTTTCCTCCTTTCTTTTCTCTTTTTCTTTTTCTTTTTGTGTTTGGACTACGTGGCTTACTCAGTTTGTGACTGAAAATCATCAGAAGAATTCCACATTGTCTCTCTCATTTTTTTCCACTTCCTACTTTTCGTTCCCTTTGGAAATTGGTTTTGATCAATTAAACAAGACTCTTCCCTAAAGAGTTGAAGAGGTTTTTGTCAAAAAGCACCTGGAATAATAAAGACCTGATAGAAAAAGAAGGGATGGAGAAGGAGAACTTGTAGAAGATATGTGCTGCTTGATCTTTTTATGTTATTGGGGGGTTATAAGCGTAGAATTAGAGAGAAGCTTCATTTTTGTTGCAAGCTTATCATCTAAATATATGTATTCTGGAACCTGGAGAAAGCCCTGTATTGTTCCCCAACTACAAAATGGAACAGCTTCTGAAGTAAAAATTTCCATGAGGTATAGGGGAAAAACTGTTGCAGATAATGCATACTGTCTAACAGCAGTGATTAGGTGAGACTAAAAACATTCAGGCACAAAAAGGCAGCTTTCCTCATCTTCCCTATCCATCAGATGCCACTGCCAGCTTTTTGACAACTCCAGTACCTTTCAATCTGTTGTGATTTCCTTAATGGGACCTATTAGCAAAACAATATTTTTTGATAGGGTCTGGAAAACACTCAATGAAGAATGCATTTTAAGAAAACATGAAATTATTCTTTCCTACAAGCAGGAAAAAACATTCTGTTGCAATAATTTGCTACACATATTTCAAAAAGGACTGTTGTGTTTCTGCAAGAACTGTGAAAAGAATACATCAGTCACTTAGCATCTCAAGGCATGCTCATGCTAGTCCTCTTTAACCCATTCACCATTATTGTAAAATGCTGAGACATCCAATAAACTGAGGCACGCAATACACCGTATTGGTCCCTCAGGCTTAGTGGAAGCTTGACTCTAGCTACAAATTTGGCACCACAGTTCTGTCTCTAAACAGATCTCATTATGGCAAGACCTAGGAAGTGGATTTTGTGTCATCTAGTTATTAAGCACTTGCATTCAACTTGAGATATTTATTACTGATAAAAGTCGTGTGAACTTGCTAACAAGAAGATGAGAGTCAGGTGCTGTTTTGCTGTAGGTGCTTAGCCTGCCTCCTCAAGTATTTTCCAGGTTTCATTTATCAACATGTAAGGTCTGTAAGATAGCAAAACCACCACAGAGAGTACTAACCTTATAGTTGTTTTGAAAACCCAATGAAATATTTTTTCAAAAAATCAACTATTTGTGCTCTTTTTCCATGAACTGTGTGCTGACAATCTCTGCTACAAGGTACTCTGGCAAATTCTTAGCTGTACTGCTGCAGATCACAAGGTCCTCCATTAGAGGGTCCCATAACACCAGTTTCAGCAGATTGTGGTACCACTGGTAAAATTGTGAAAATGACCATCAAAGTGCAGGTTAAATATCTGGGATAAACATTGTTATTGTGGTTGTTACAGACAAGAGCAGATGTGAAGAAACTCACACATATTAGAAAGCAGTGTAGCGAAGTGACACGATACAGATCTAAATTCACAATAGTCATGGGTAATCATGAAGGTTTTCCTTTGTTTTAGTGGAGTTGTTTACTTCCTTCTAGCAGAAGTTATTGTTCAGCATGTCTTTGAGACTGTAAACTTCATATCACATCTTCATATTAGTGTTATATCTTTACAGTCCTTTCTTTGAGTCTTGTCATCTGTATTTCAACATTTATTTCAGGCCCTGGAATGCCCTCCACTTCATTATGTAATATAATCTTGAGGTTTTGGAAAACAGCACTCTCTACACACCTAGTGATCTCTCTTCTTTATAACATTTATTTCCTTTGGGAATGTTAATATGGTATCATAAAGTGTTTCTGCAGTGACTTAAAATTGATTCAGTTTTTGCAATGAAAGGACAGCAGAACTCTCATAGTGCAAGGTAAATTTACACAGTCAAGATACATTTTCAATTTGTGCTATGGTTTCCCTAAAAAGCAGAGCATTGTCAAGCAATTTATACTATTTGAATTAGTTCTTGTCTTTGTGTTTAGAACAACTATGGTACTTAAGAGAAATTCAATGAGAAATAGTTGTTCTTGTAACTTGTATTGTGACTAGATAATGAATTTACAAATTATTAATAAAACAAAACCCCTTTTCTAAGAGTTACACTCTAATGGCTGTAATATCTAAGTTTCAGCACAAAGAATTTCAATCAGGATAAATATTTTATCCATAAAACTACTTCAATGCAAACTTTCATTTATAAAATGCCTTGGAAATAATCTGGGGATTAGAAGATTATATTTTCTTTTAGCTTGATGCAAAGACTGCTCTGAATAGAATTCTGCTAACTAACTGCAATAAGCTTTTGTTCAAGCTCTGTGATTCTTAAGGTAGTTAAGGTAGTTTCAAAATACATAAGAATCCCAAAGTTTTACAGTAAATCTAAGTATCACATGGCTAAAACTTAGCAGCAGAACCTCAAAGCCTCAAACTTCTCTCTGTTAAGACAAACTGTAAATTTTGTCTGCCTGGGAGCATAAGCATACTAATAGAAAATCTGCATTTTATATTTGATAAGGACAGACTTGTATTATGTAGTTCAAATTTCACCATTCTTTCACACCATTCTTTGTCCTCAGCTGTGCTTCCAATTTCAGGCTATGTATGCAATACTAGTTTCCTATTATTGTCTAAGTTTGAGAAATAAATATTTGAAATCAACATTTGGAATATACAGGGTTTTTTCCTTGAAACTTCTATAGCATTTATTGCTCATTATGACAGTAGTGACCAGATGTTAATCTCTGGAAATACAGGTAAACGAAGATTAAAAAATTACTATTACACTGTATTTCACAGATGTTTTTAAAAAGATGAATTAAATAGGATTATAGGGGGCTCTAAGGGTTCCGCTGGCTAAATTTCCTGCTCTGTATATTTTCAGTTGCAAAAAAAGGATGTATAGATGACAGTATACTGCAAGTCTTTATATCTAGTGTATAAGTCATTTAACTACTGCAGTATCAATGAATAAGGTATGTTGAGCTGCTTGATTTTACAAGTGTTACGTGCCTGAATTGCGAGGCAGGAAAGCATGTCCATAATTATTTATAATTTCAAATTGTAAATGGAAGTATAGCAAATAGCCTGAAAGTTTTGTCCTTGAAAGATTAAAAAACATGCAAGAGCAAAGTGAGGAAAATGGAGGATAACGGATAGCCACCAGTTCTGAGAATTCGATCACAATTCTAGATGATTCCTGATACAGGCTTATAGGTATAACTTTACATATCTGTTTTTGAAAGCTTTAGTGTACAGGTACAAGTTACAACTGTTGCTTGAGGACCTTTAGCTATCAGCTGTAATCACTGCTCCTCCCAATTAATGTTCATGGAAAATGTGGGCATGTCCTTTCAGTGATTTGATGATCACAGCTTTCATCATATTTTCTCTAGTTTTTTACATCAATTAAAAATGAAATAATTTTTACTTTGATTTATTTAGTTTAAGTTGATTAATTTAAAAGCAAATTAAAAAGGTTTAATTTGAAGGTTTAGGACATTTCTTGTTTATCTAATAGTTTGGCAAGTAAGGGAGGTAGATCACATTTGGCAAGGTCTGACATTAGTAAAGTTGTGAACTCTGTTGCCAACAAACGCTGTCTTTGATTCTCATTAAATGAATTTTTAAATCTGAGAGAAGGATCTTCTGCTGCCTTGAAATAAGAAAAATAATTCTCTATGGTTTCCAGATGGTAATCTTTTTCTCTGAACTTCAGCATCTAACTGAGAGCTCAGAAATAAAATCATTTTCTGCCAGAACCACTTTCTTCTCTGTTATAGCTGAAGGCATAACACAATCTTTCTGCATAGAAGGTATATGCATATCACTATGAGTTGTAGATTCTGGGGGGAGAAAGCATGTTTGAATGTCTGATTGAAATATTGAGATAATTCTCTGAGCTTTCCATTTAGAGTCCACATCAGGTTCAGAGCTAATCATAATATGTATGGTTCATACATAATATGTATGGTTCATACATAATATGCATAGGTTCAGAGCTAATCATAATATGTACTGGTCTGAGACTGAATAATAGCTGTCATGATATGTTTTCAATGAGAGTTCTTAAACCTGTCTAGAGACCAGTTACAAGATAAGCACTGTTTATGATGAAAAAACCCATAAAACCCTAAGTACAATATAGCATTGCTCTTAAAGCAGAATTGCTATGGACTTACTGCTTGAGAATGTCCTTTGTTTTGGTATCTCATTTAAGTTTCTAGGCAGTTCATGGAGTAAAATGCTCTTGTTACTTTAATTAGTTTTTTGTAAATTTGGCAGTTACCTCCTTTGTTTGATATTTTTATTCGGTAAGAATAAATTCTGGAATAAACAAACAAAATTTGATTTCTGTAACAGTGCAATAGTTTTGGTATATTTTTTAGAGTTTACCTTTCAAGACATACAGAATAAAGATGGGAATGAAGAGTCACACACACCATGCAGATTCCAGAAATATGGCAGATTAAACTTGACCCCTTTTCTTCTGAAAACCGAGAAGATTTCATGTAGATTTGTCTGTGTATTTGTTTTTGCATCCTGAACCAGATCAAAATTCTTTGGAAAAAAAGCCTATTAATTATCATTTTATCAAGAAATACTTCAACATTTTTGATGAATAAAGACTAACAATGTGATGCAAAACGTTAGTTCAGTAGTTCAGCAATCTCAGCAATTATGTTTTGAGGGGTATTAAAACTCTGAATTCTGGATAGTTTTAGGCCATTTGAAATAGGAAATGACTATTCTCAGTATTTTGGGATATACACAGGCTTACATATGCCACAAGTCAGCATTGCATTACCTTCCAAAGGCAGTGCACATTGCTGAATTTCATTGTGCTGGCTGCTGTCAAGAAAAAACTATGATTTTCTAATGTCATGGGTGATGGTGACAAATAGTAGGGAGGACATGCTGTAGTAAAAGAATGTAATTTATCCCTGTTCTCAATTTGGTACTCTGAGAACACTAAGTATGGTCTTTTGTATGAAAAAAACAAAACCAAAAATGAAACCAAAACAAACCTAGAGGTATCAGTAGACCATTTCTGAGCTTGGCTATTATTACCTGGTGTTTTTCTGTATACATGTTAGCTGACAGCTATGGTAGAACAAAGTTTAGCTCTTATAATTGGAGGCTCATGAAATCATTTCCTACATAACAAGGAGCCCAGCATGCCACCTTGTCAACATAATTATATGGATTCTGAGAAAGTGTTTAATGGGATGATACATTCTCACACCGATATGTTCTTCTAGCCCCTCTGTTGAGATTCTTAGCTGACGTGTTTTGTTCAATTTGGACAAAGAGACAGATGCTTTTCATGTACAGCTCTGGGTTACTGTCATGCTTGGTCCACAACCAGTTGCTGCCCTTCAGGCTGGAACCAATCTGAATGGCATGACAGAAACATCAGAACTTCATTTTCAGGCTACACAATACCTACGTATGTCCCTTCATTTCCTTCCGGTTCTGTTTTCATTCCCTACTGCATAAATTTTACCTCCAGTGGCATAACGAAGATGATGAAGAAGTAAGTTTTAAGTGTTATATCCTTAAAATCTAGATTAATAGTTAATGTAAGTGTATGGTTTGTGTATCTTAAGTGCTTTGTTCAAAAGGTATATGCTACAGGGGTCAGAGGCCCAGTGGCCTCAAAGACACATTGTGGAGGAGCCCTCAGGAAAGGAACATTTGCCAATAGGCAGGCAACACATTTCTATGTTAGATGGTACTCAATTTTGACCATTAGAAAAATCAGATAGCAATTCTGCTCACAAACTCTCTTTTGTGCAAGTTATGCCTGCATTGATATGTTCCTTTGGATAGTGTCACTGCACTAATTCTGTCACACTTTTCTTTTTCTCAGGAAAAAGCATTTCATTGGATTTTCCTATGCTTCAGGTTTGCAGCCTACAATTATGAAAGATCCTGTTCAGAAAAATGGCCTTTTTTGTCAGCCCAAAATAACCAGAATTTGGGAAAGGTCCCTGAAAATGTTATTTTTTCTTGTGTGTAAACTTATTTTTAATATTTTGTTGCCTCTTATGCCCACTAACTATTAAATTAAACATTTCTTCTGAACATAAATTAGTTTGAAAGGATCTGAATCTTGACCTTCAAAATGTAGGTATCATACACCAATCTGATATTCTTGCTGAGGGTAGAGGAAGCTGATTTTATTCGCCACTTTGAGAATGCAGTTCATAGAAAATAAAGTCATCTGCTAATTGAACATTGCCACCAGGAACATACTTAAAAATGATGTTCATGATGCTGAATTGATCTTTCTACCACCCCACTTTGGGAAGTAGTCCACAAATAGGTAGAGCCTCTCTGAGAGAAGTTTTCTTTGATGTTAGCCTAAACTGTAAGAAAAGTCACCATCACCTATCTCCTTTAAGAATCTTTTTCTTTTTCCTTTGATACTACGCCCTTTATATAGTCCAATTCTATTTTTCTTGATATTTTATAGACAACAGCAATATTCTTTGTGTGTAATGTAGGTCTAGCAGGTATAGATGAAAAGTCTGTGCTTTCCTACTATTTTTTCTATGACAGCATTGATTTTAAATGAAGTCTGTTTTCAGAGGCTTTGATAAATTTAAATCTGTTCATTTTTTAATGTTTCTCTTTTTCAATGGTTTTAGTGCAACTGATCCAGCTGGACACTAAGGGGTGCTGTTTCATATTCTTTGTGTGCAATCTGTCTCACCTCCACACACATACAATGCACACACATGCTGCTGCATTTACGCTAATTCAGTGTCTCTACGAGTATATCTCCAAGTTGAAAAAAAACAGCCATGAATTAAAATCAGGTACGCTTTTTGGATCTGATGTGCAAAACCTGATTATTACAGAGTGAGGAAAACCATCATTGCTTTCAGCTGTGCAAGAGAGTCTTGGCAGTGATAAAGATACTCAGCGAACTAAAAAGGCTAAATAGGGCTCCAGTATAACATGATGAAGAGAACGTGCTCACACTAGAAACCCCAAACTGCCTGTATATAATGTCAGGGGAAAAGTACTTGAAATGGGGATCACTGATCTAAACTCCCTTTAAAAACAGCCAAATGAACAGACTAGGGAGGAAAGCTTTGACCATCAATACTTAAAACCTATGCAGAATCAGGTCTGCAAAAATATGGATCAGCTTGTGATTGGAGTGGTTGTAGCTAACTTAAACAGATTTTAAAAACTTCAGCTAATTAAAAAAAAAAAAAAAAAATTATCCCTTATGTACATTAAGTACTTCTGTTAAATCTTGGGAGAAAAGTATGCTGGCAAATTTTGTCAGAAATAATATGACAATATCTTTTTCTTGAAAAATAATATGGCAAAATTGATTTTCTGTTTTGCATAGCTCCAATGGTTGTTAAGGTAAAAGCATAAACCTATGACTAATGGATTAGTCAGGTGAGATAAACTACAGTACAGTAATTTGGTATGGAAGTTAGGTGTTGGATACATTTTAGTAGAAGCAGCATATATTTTGTGTTTCCTATATATGTGCTAAAGCTCAAAAAGGCACATGTTTTCCCTATTTTGATGTTCTTTACATTAATCACATTCCCTAGATAACAATATATCATGGAGTTTTCGCTTCACCTAAAGTTAGTCAGGTTTTGTTCTGCAGAACCATTCTTGGTTCTGAATTTACCACCTCTCTGAAAAGGGAATGCTGTTGTACACATATGTAATAATTGATCATCTGAGCATTCTTACTGCCTGCTCCTTTTCTACTGCTTCAGGAAATCCTGACCTTGATTCTAAAACTGATGGTGAATCCCAAATTACATATAGCTTTTCCAGCTTGCATCTGACTTGGAATTCTCTAAAATAAATATATCTTGCCACTCCTTTGAACTTTAGATAAACATTCATATGATAAATTCAGAATTTCAAACTTGTATTCACTTTCTATGACAGTTTTAAAAAGGAAAAATTGTGCATTTGTACCAAGGAATGATTTAATAAGATACTGAAATCCAGTCTGATGACCTCACAGCTCCAGCCTGCTTCTGCTCTTGTATTTTATCTCTCCCACAATGTTTTGCAGTGATGAGCATGGGACTTCCAGCCAAAGGAAACAAAGCTTCTGAAGGCATTCTGTACTGCAGGTATGCTCATCAGATTTCCACATATGACAAGCTGGACAGCAAAGAAGAAAGTAGGTCTTACCGGCCAAGAACTGTGCCCAGAGGGAAGAGCGATTTAACTGGTAGTTTCAGGTGTGACTAGTGCCTAACTAGATATTCAGATTGTAGTTGCTCAACTTTAAGACAATGTTTTTTGTGTTTGGGCTAATATTTTGTTTTGTCCTCAAGGAGTCTGGATTTACTATCTGAAAATCAAGTTTCTTCAGAGCATCTTAAGTAGTGCCCTCAAAAACATTAGTGAAGTTAGAAAAACTTCAAAAAAATGTAAATGCAAAATTTAAAATTCAAAATGCAAAAAAATGTGCATTCTAGTCACTATTCATCTTTTAAAGCCAACTAAAGATCTGTTCTTGAAGAAAAGAATGGGATACTGAGATGACAAAGATGATGCTGTGAAGGATGAAGTGGAAAAAACAGCTAGTAATCATATAATTCAGGATGAGGGCTGATTCATGAAGAATCACATGAATGAAAACTTGGCCGGTAAAGTATGGCCTGGAAGTATTCATATAAATGCTACCTCTATAGGGCAGAAACAAATAAACTATACAACCTGCAGTCTTCCTAGAGTTTGTCTGCCTACCTATGGAATATACTCCTGCAACTTTCTCTGCAGCCCTGCACACACTGATATTTCAGCTTTCTTTTAGAAAAGATTAAGAATGTCATACTCTACAGCAGTCATCGTGGAGCAAGATACTTTATATTCACCAGAATTCCATGGTCATTTAATAAAAGATGAAAACTCTATCAAACCTGTGCACCTGTATGCATCTGTACCTGAATGCACCTAGATGGTGTGTGCCCTGGTGATAACTGGTGGTATCCAAAACAGTTGGGTGTAGTAGCAGATAATCATTGTACAATTCTTTCAATATCAGTCAGAAAGAATGACAGCAGTATGTTTACTCGTAGGTCTTCACTATGTTCACACAATTACAGAACCACACAGTGTCTGAAGCTGGCAGGCTCCTCTGGAGGTCCCCTAGTCCCACCCCAGCTGTAACAGGTTGCTCAGGCCCATGACCAGGCTGCTTTCAGTATCTCCCAAGGAGGGAGACTCCACAGCCTCTCTGGGCAATCTGTGCTAGTGTTTGATCACGTTCACAGTAGAAATGTGGGTTTTTTTCCTTATTTTTAGATAGAATTTCTGTTATTTCAATTTGTGCCCATTGCCCACTATCTTGCAGCTGGACACCACTGAGAGGAGTCTGTCTTCTTTCCACACACCCCCCATATGATATTAACAAACACTGGTAAAGTCTCTCTTCTTTTCTTCTTGAGGCCAAAAATGCCCAAGTACTTTCACCCCCTCTTTTTACAGCAAATGCTCCAAGACCTTCAATATCTTCATGGTCCTTTGCCCTTTATCCAGTGATGCTGTCCAGTATGTCCATGTCTTTCCTGTACGAGGGAGCCCAGTACTGGACCCAGCAGCCAGGTGGGTCTCACCAGTGCTCAGTAGAGGGGAAGGAGCACCTCTCTGGGCCTGCTGGCAACACTCTGCCTAATGCAGCCCACTAGTCTGTTGGTCTTCTTAGCCACAGGGGTGCATTGCTGTTTCATTGTCAGGTTGGCTCCCTAGAACATTTTCTGACAAGGTGCTCTCCAGCCAGTCAGCCTCCAACTGTGCTGGTACGTGGACTTACTACTCTCCAGGAGAATGGCTTATCACTTCCCTTCAGTTGAACTTCTTGAAGAAGAACTGTTGGCTGATCACTCCAGTCTGTCCTCGTCCCTCTGGATGGCAGCAAATCTATGTATCTGGTCTATCAACCACTCCTCCCAATTTTGCACCACCTGCAAACTTGCTGTCACTCAGGAAGATATTAAATAGTTGGCCCCCATATCCACCCTTGGAGTACTGCACTGCAGACCCCAGATTCTAGCTGGACTTTGTGGTGCTGATCACAGCCTTCTGAGCCCAGCAATTTAGTAGTTTTCTGTTCACCTCACTAATCACTTACCTAGCCCATAGTTCGTAATTTTTTTCTGCGATGATGTTCCAGGAGAAGAATGTGACTGAATCAAAGAGAGGCTTCATGTTGCTGGTAGTGATGCGTTTTGCTTTAGGCTTCATGAAACTGTGCTATATATAATCTATTTTAGCACCATCTTCTGAAACATGAAGGCTAGAAACAATTACTTTATCAGTTAAGCTCTGACTCTGCTAGTACAGCAATCCAATTTCTGCATTATCCAAGATATTGATATTCCTATGTTCTTTGATATAGAAACCATGTAAACAATGATGAGTTAAGTTTGGATAAATTTTCAGTTTCCAACAAAGTTAAGATATAAAAGCTCTTAGTCCTTCTCAATCACTTGTTTCATCAACAGTTGTTTATTTTGTTTTCTGAAATTATTGGACTGGAACAGCAAGCCAATAGAAGAGTAAGAAAACTCGCACTGAAATGGGAAAAGCAGTATTTTAAAACAGATGTTTATGGAAGCCACAGTGTCTGTAGGCTCCAGAGATATCTGCAACAAAGAAATCTGGCCTACAGCACAGTTTATCACATGGCACAAGGGAAAATGCTTAAAATATGAGTTGTTTGGCAACCAGTGAGATGAAAAGAGGATTCCATGTATGGCAAAATAGCTTCCAGGATACAGACCGAGTAGATAAAAAAATCCATAGTGCTGCCTTATGTTTCACATGCAAAGATGTTTCACACAGCTGTCTTAGGTTTCAATGAACACCATAAAAATATTATTTTTAAAATGTAGAAGTATGTGTAAACCTCCTATCATGTTTGTTATGTTGAGGATAGGGCAGGAGGTCATCCACACTCAAAATGCTTCCCTCTGTTATCTGATGGCTACTTTACTTTGTCCCTGTCGGTTGCTGGGCCCGTCTCTCTTGTGGACGGATGAGCCATCTCAGATGCCTGCCTTCTCTTTGCCAAGACCAAGCGCTGGCATGGTCTAATTGCCAGTCTGGTTGCTTTCTTGTTGCCTTTGGAAGGCTGTGCTCTCGCTGTGGCTTTTGTGGTTGTTTCCATCAAGCAGTGTGGTCTGTCTCAGAGGCACAGGCATGCCAGACCAGCCTTTTTGAATCAGTGCCAGTCCCCTTACTTGGGAGGTGAAGCCAAATATCATATATTTAAAACAGTAATGCTTTGCTTGTCCACCTAGCTCCTGTCTCCTGAAGTCATTAGTTGTGGTTTTACTTCACTGTTAAAATACTCTTCAGTTTTTTCTCTCTCAGCTCTAGCTATTTTCAACTCCCTGTTTAGCAAGCTGTGCGTAGGTAAAATGGAGAGATTCTGCTGTTCTACTTAAGATCTTTTATTTTTTATTCTTTTTGTGTCCTAAGGAAGTAGAATGTGTTTCTTATTAAATGTGAAATGTTGTTTAAATAATATTTAGGAGCTGTCTTAAATCAACTAAAGCCAGGCTACTTAAACTTATTTTTGACATTCTATCTCTAGCAAGTGACTATACACTATAGTGGACAAGGAAAGCTAAACAGTACTGGTTAAGATATTTGTTCATATGTTAAATTAATGTTCCTTTTGAGATTTTGATACTAATCTGCATATAGTGTCTCCCTAATAAGGTACACAGCTCAAAAATGGGTGATCAGGGAAGGTATGACTTTCCCAACATCAAAACCGGCCGTGTGAGACCAGAGTCCTGACTCTCAGCACCCATGCTCTACATCCCCCAACAGTGCCAGATTCTCATTTATATGGCTTGCTCTATCAAGAGATACTCAAGACTCTTCTTTAAATACCTAGTCAGTTAAATATCTTATTCTTGCTACAAGATTCACAGTCATAAAGGTTATCTTCTCACACGACAGGTATAAAACACTTATCGTCAGGTGAGGATAACTCAGAGTCTGTCTCCATTTTCTCTTCAGTCTTTGTGCTCAGTTTGCAATAAATTGTCCATCAGACTGCAGTGAGACATTTCTGTTAATTGACAGGAATCCACAGAAAGTTATATTTATACTAGTTTCATATAGCACACTAGATATCCAGCACTTTAATTTAACTCCAAATGTCATTACTAAACTAATATTGATTTTCAAGACTGAAATACTGAATCAGCTATAGCAGAAGGAATGCCTTCAGTTACAATGAATCAACATTGTTTCTTGTAATACTGTGAAGTTACTTTATTTCAGCAAATCTCAATGTAGGACAAGAAATTAAATCTCTTACAATCTTCTCAGTTATTCTGGTTATCTTAAGAAGGAAATCTGAAATGAGTAAATAATTAATTGTATTTATGTAATAAGTTAATCACTATAATTTATTTCTGTTTGTCTTTTGAAGGCATATGTAATGGATGTTTGGGGGGTTTTTTCCCTCATGTATTCACATGTTGAATAAAAGAAAACAGTGTTTTCTAATGCTATACTAAGTATGACACAATTGGGTAATACCAAAGAGTGTCATGACTGATTATCTTTGTTGGTCATAAAGAATTCTGGCAAAAAAAATCTGTGTACCAGAAGCATGCTTAGATATTTCATAACATTTGGGTTTATTTATTTATTTATTTTTTAAATTACCAATGTCTTTCTTATTCTAACAAAAAATATTCACCTACAGTATCTAGATATCCCCATATATACCATGTAGTATATATACACATATATATTCCCATATATACGATGTACTACAAGAGATACTACTGTTGTAGTAAACTACCATGACAAAGGAAAACTTACCGAGACACTCAATAGATACAGAAACAAAGACTATTGAAGGGGGTCTAGACAAAATTAGCAAAGTGTGTGGATGAAATCCATCATATGGGATTTATGTTTCATCATTGGAGAATACACAGAGGGTCCAGTATCAAGATAACAAAGTCACAAATACTGCACTTTTATCAGTATTGAATAAGAGAAATAGATGAAGAACAGGCTGCGACTAGGATAACTGTCAAACTAGCAGTGTACAGAAAAGGAAAAAAGAAAGTACTAAATTCACCTCAGGTATTTGTTATTGAAAAAACAATCATGGACAAATCTGGTGTACAGGATGTCATCAGTGTTATGTAATTCAAGACTTAGCTGTAGTTTACTCATTTCATCTTATGTTTAATGATTGATAAATTTCTCCTTAAAAAGAAGTTAGATTCTTTAATCCTTCTAGAAGAGGGCCTGCAACTGCTTTTCTTGTTTCCAAATCTTGACAAAGATTATGGATATGTTAAAGGAGAAATATTTTCCTAACTACTAGAATGACATGATTTTGAAAACTCTAGACTAGCATTATGGTATAAGGAGTTTATTTTTACTTGGAGGTTTAATTTATACTGGAAATTTACTGTTTTTTACTTTCACAGCAATATAAAAATAGTAGACTGTTTGTTATAAAACATATTTTGTTATTGTTCAACAAAGATTTTGTTAGGAAGCTGAGACATTGCAACCTCAAATCTATAATTTCTGTTCAACTTCCTTACTAGGTTCTTGGCCCTCACTTATCTCTAATTAAATTCAGAAATTTCAGAGATCTAGAAATTGTATAAGACTTATAGGCTGCTTTTTCAGCAGAATTCAACGAATTTGTGAGAGACTGACTCTTCCAATGACGTCAGAATTTCGTAGATAGTAAGGGAAAGAAAGACAGTAATAAGCTGTAAACTAAAAAGACATGCTTTTTTAACCTAGGAAAAGTAATAAGCTGTGAGGTGAGTGATAAAATTTGCTGTGTTGAAAAATTTTACTATGTTTAGTGTGGCATCCACTATGAGTTGAATACTGGCTAAGTGGTATGCCAAACGTATCAGTGATGGCCAGAGTTTTGAAAGATGGCAGCAACAGTTAAGTGACAGGAATAACAAGAGCAACACAGGTTAAGAAAAAATGCCCATTAGACAATTAAAAAAATTAACATTCTGAAGAAAGATACTGTGTTGTCTTAACCAACCAGAGAGGTAGCCGTGAGCAGCCAAACCAGGACATCCCCGGCGGAGGTGGGGGGTAGTGACCTGTTTTCTGAGAAGCTTGCTAGTGGTCTCCAGTGGTTGTGCTGGAGACCACTTGCACCCTCCCTGAACTTTCAAGAAAACCCCACAAAGCATGTGTGAGGGGCTGTTCTGAAAGGGGGGCGGGGGAGGAGGTGGGGCGGGAAGCCCGAGGCACACACCCACCGCCTGAGGAATCCAGGCGACTACTGCTGAGGCTCTTCTAGTAAGACTCTTTGCTGGATCCAAGGGTGGTGATACTTACCTTTCCTTTTGCTCCTTCTCTTTTCTATTTCTTCTTTTCCTCCTACCTTGTTGTTGGAAGTATCTTGCTATGGTGTTTAGATGTTAAACTTTTTACTCAAAATATCTGCTATGCCAAAACCAGTCATATTTGTGTTATAAGTCAGTGTTAAATAAAACATATTTCGAATGTTTAAGGGCCATTCTAGTGAGTCCTGCCCTGGGATTTGCAGAGTGAACTGGGGTGTTGAAATTCTCCCTATCGCTCCTGGGTCATTGTGGTGACCCGTGTGTACTACAACAGAGTATTTAAAAAATCACGCCCCCTGAACCCACTGAGTGGGACCGGACAGATGCCCCAGGTCATTCTCATTTTACAAACTTGTAATACATAACCTATAAGAAGAAAACTAGGAGCAGAGCAGTTCCAGCAAGCAGTTGTGAGTCTGTAACAATGAAGACGAGTGAAAACAGCTCATGTATGAAGTACAACTTTCTTATCAATTCCCATTTCCTCAGATTTGTTCTTTCCACAGCTACACATCCAAATCAGTGAAGATTTGTTCCTCTTAACAAGTTACTTTCTACTGCTTTTAGACAGCAGTGGGGGTGAGAGAGAGAGGGCTGGGATGCATTTTGCCTACCAATAACTACTTACAACATTGCAAAGAAATGCAGTAATACATAGCCCTACTCCTTAGTAACTTTAGCCCAGCTAATCTCTAGAGAACAACCATTATGAATTGTCTAAGTGAGCTGGAAGTTATCATCAAATTAATTTTGCATGTATGTATAAAAAGTCATTATTCATCTGACATTTCCTTTTGAGCAAGGGACTGGCTGGTTTATTCTAAGCTAAATGTTTTTTCAATACATATGACCTAAGCTATGAAGCTTGTAAATGACTTGGTTTAGCATACATACTGCTGTTAATGCTAACAGTGCTTTGAAATCATTAAGATAATAAGTTAAGAATGTTGAGATCAGAAAAAATTAATGATCCTATTTTATAGTGAATAGTTAAAGCTATAGGAGAACGTTTGCTTTGAACATACAGATCTCACTTTGATTAATGGTGTCACATAACATTTGCTTATTCTCAAAGAAGAAAAAATCCCTTGAACTGACATACAATAAGATAAAGGATTTACTGTTATATTTACTTTTATTAAGGAAATTCTGTTTCAAAGAGCTAAAGGGCTAAGTTATATCGGTTGCATTCCTTTTGGAGGAAGAGTCAGTCCAGTCAGTCTTCTACACTGTCTTTTTGAGCAATAGTTCGATTTATTGATTTACTCTTTTTTTTTTTTTATTCTCTATTTTTTGTATGGTTGAATTGATATTTTAAAAGTAAAAATTCTTTGAACTTTATGGCCTGGAATAAAGCTAAAAAGTGTTTTCAACTTTATTAATTTTTCTCCTACCTGACATCTGGTTTGAATGCTTTACAATTTACATTTCTTTACACTGTCCTCACTTTTTCTCTTCGTTCTCTCTTAGTCTCAAAAATGTTCTTTAGTGATGTTGTATATGAGGATAAAGAGGAAAAGAAGATAGCTGAAGAACTCTATTACACTACTTCAAAAGCACTTTTTTTTTTTTTTTTTTTTTTTTTTTATT
>KL263669.1:51623-75257 GCA_000699545.1 Podiceps cristatus
TCTTAATTTCAAACCCATGAACCCTTCCTGAGAAATCCCAAGAGCAGCCCAATGTGCTCCCCTCACACTTCTGCTGTTCTAAACTACTTACTGCCCATCGTAGCAGTATTTGAATGCCTGACAGAGTCACAGGCATCATTAATAATTGCCATCATCAAAATAGTTTCCTTTCCACACTTCGTCTGTTCAATGTTTCCTCATCTTGTAGAGCGTACACTCAGGGGAAAGACTTACTTTCCAACAGCTCCTCAGCTGTTCTGGATGGCTGAGCAGGCCCCAAGAACTTTCAATAAATTTTTAAGTAGTCAAGTAGCATTGAATACACAGTACTTTAAAAAAGAAAACTTTGCAGAACAGTTTTTTTCTGCCATTTTCTTTAATTATTTCCATCTTTTCATCTGAAATCTGAATGATTATCAATGGTTGTACTCTACTGTACAGAACACTGCAATTTCTATGACAAAAATATGTATTTTTCTCTCCCACATTCTTTCAAGTCTTACTCTTCTTCACCTTCCAAATCATGAACTTTCACTTAATATGTACAAAATGGAGCTTCCTGTCAGTTTTTAAACAAAATATTATCTTGGTTTTCCATCTTTTATATACAGTAGGCTTTTCTTCTCTATTGAGCAAATGCCACTATGCTGAATATATGGCATGGCACTGTTAGTCTGAAGTGAGCCCTGAGGGAAGAACTGTTGACTAGAAGGAAATGTGAGATTCTTAGCATTTCCAGTTACTGGAGAAAACAACAGATGCACAATAGAAAAAGAGAGGTGGAAGAAAATTTATTTCCTGATATGCTTGCTCCTTGCTGCTGCTTCTGTTACCGCACAGGAAAGACAAGTCAAAATACAGACCAGGCACATACCATGCAGAGATTTTTAAAGATTTTAAAGCTGAATAGTGTGGGCTTGGATTACCATGAAAAGCACAAAAATAAATTAAGGATAAGAGAACAGGATAGGACGACATTGTCCAACAGGTTTAGTTTAAAGAATGGTCTTGGTAAACATCCAGTTCGGGCCTTCTTAGCATGTTTATCCCTGGGTTGAGTGTGGCTCCAACAGAGACACTCAGAATGGAGCGTTCACTCTCAGCTGACAGCAACAACGCAGGGCTGTCAGAGTAGTGGCAATATTAAGTAAAAAACCGGCTCAATAAAGACAATTTCTGGTCATGATCACACTACAAACCATGCTCTATTCCACATTGCCAAGTTTATTACACAGTTAAATAATCTGGTTTCTGGAATTCAGGAGGGCTTCATAATTGTGAAACTGAGAAAGTACCCTTTTCCAGCCATCAAATTTGCACACATATGCTGCTGCAAAGGAAAATACTTGAGAAGCATTTGGGCATTACCCAAATTTATCTAGTAATAGGTGAGATGTAAACACACATTTTACAAATTGAATTGTTTGGAAAAGTTAAAGAACTGAGGGAGAGGCAACAGAGGGAGATTTGTAGCTTAAATTGAGCAGAATAATTGCTGGACTCTAGATTTCATGATCTGAATGAAATAGAAGTCTTTCAGCTGTAAGTCAGCAATTCCGTGTCAATGTCCTGGTGCCTGCATGAACTGTTTGAACATGATTCTTGTGGGTTACGGAGACATCAGAATCCTGAAATTATATTACAGCATTGTAACGCATATCTGTCTTTTGTTCATTTTCTGCATATATAGTGTTACATATTTGTTTTCTTTTACTTAAACTGTGCTGAAAAATGTAAAGGAAGGAGAAATAATTTGGCAATGTGATTTCTTCTACTGCATTAGACATCATTGAATGATGGCTAATGAAAACCACTCAAAATCTTCTAATGCAAGCATGACTATCATCAGCTTTAGATGTGAAGCAAGAAAAGTTGTATATATACTTCAACACAGATGAATTGTAACATAGGTGAAATAATAGTTAATACAGTAACTGTAATGCAGCTGTGAAGCAATGTCAGATATCCAGTTCTTGCAGTAAACCGGCGAGACAACTCAACCATATTAATGGAAATACAGTACTAGTGAGGTCTATTCCCATTGCAAGTAATGAGAGGTGCATCTGTTTATGGGAGGATGGGAAAGCATATCTACAAATGCTGAACTGTGGAACCAGTGAGGGAAATAAGGAAATATTCTTGCTCTATACAGTATTTCAAGACTAGCAGTAGTGTAATTGTTTTGACCATCTGCTTCATACCCACAAAGAAAGGCTGTAAAAAATACTGTAGACATTTTTTTACTATAATTCTTTATAGTACCTTGCAGCTAGAAGAAAGTTATTTTTCTTTTACCTTAGAACAAAATCGGTATAAAACTATAAAACTATCTTTCAGCTAACCTTGAAGTAGCCATGGGACCTGCTTTCAGTTGTACTTCACTATAGTTCATAGCTCATCCCCCTATACACTTTCATTTGTTAGATTTGGACCTTTACACACAGTTGCACCTGAAATAATTTTACCAATGCTATACCAGGAGAAAAAGCATAGTTAAATCACAGTATCTACTGTGTTTTCTTATTTTACAGTTATTAATACAGGTATGTAATAAGAACATCGGGCTGTAACTGTGTGCCTTGTAGTAAAAGACAATAGACTCCAGCTACCAAAATATATGAAAAGCTAATGCCCCTTTCTGTGTGCATAATATGGATAATTATATTACAAAGTGCGAAGAGCACAATGTATCTCTCCTATGAGGACAGGCTGAGAGAGATGGGACTGTTCAGCCTGGAGAAAAGCAAGCTCAGGGGGATCTTACCAATATACATAAATACCTGAAGGGAGGGTGCCAGGCTCTTTTCAGTGGTGCCCAGTGATGGGACCAGGGGCAACGGGCACAAACTGAAACCCAGGAGGGTCCATCTGAACAGCATGAAACACTTCACCATGTGGGTGACTGAGCACTGGCGCAAGTTGCCCAGGGAGGTTGTGGGTTCTCCATCCTTGGAGCAACCAGGCTCTAGGTGACCCTGCTTGAACAGAAGACTTGCACTAGATGACCTCCTGAGGTCCCTTGAAACATTAACCATACAGTGAAATTGTTTATGATCAGTTATGGCTTTCATGGAAAATGGAATTAAAATCTCTTTATAGACACATTTTGAGTTAATCACAAGGCCTTGCAACAAAAATAGCTTGAGAAAGAAGGAAATGCAAAAGGCAAAATTAACTACAGAGCCTCTGTAACTGTCCTACTCAACAGGTTTGTGACAAAATCAGCTTCCTTTACAGGACATTTTAGTTCATTAACTGTGTAAAATATGCAACTACATGGTACTAAATCAGACAGCTTTGTACTAAGGCAGTTGAGTGTCAGTAGCCTCAGCATCACCTGGAGCCTTTAGAAACTCACCAGTTGAACTGAAATGAAAATAAGATGAAAGATTTCATATCTCAAAACACTTTTATTACATTAGTCACCTAGACAGAAGGGGAGTGTATAGTAGCATCTACTTGCAATAGTCTTGCCTGTAATTATATTTTTTATAAGACGTTGGCAGGCAGCCCGACAAAATATTGATGTGAAATCTGATCTGCCAGCACTGTGGAATTTCTTCTGTGTTGGAATTGAGATGGGAGGTTTGAAAGTGTTTGGCAACTGTTGTAAATTCAGGAGCTGGAGGCAAGGAACAATTCCTCTAGAGCAAACCAGAAGTTAATATATTATATGGCTTTGCAAACTGTGCTATTTTCTGCATATGCCTGCATATATGACCAGTATCTTTTCCTTGCCGATTCAGACACACATTCATTTCATTTTGCTGCCTTAAGTCAACAAAAATTAACTTTTCTTCTGTTAATTTTTAATGAGAGTTTGCAGTGATGACATTTAATATCCCAAAATTAAATCATCTAGTAAGAAACAAAATTGTGCTGTTAAATCCAATTATTCACCACTTCTTCCAGTGAAGCTCATGAGCACAGAGAGATTTACCATATGTTGTAGTCATTAACACCTTCAGTCTTTAACAAATCACTGTAATATATAACTTACAAACCATGGGATGCATCTGCAGTACTCTGCCAACAGCTTCCTTTTCAGCAAGGACAGTTAGGTGATGTGGTTCACGATCTCAACTGTTTTCTTGTCATGTGGAAGAATAACTTCTGAAGCAAAGATTTCTCAAAATGTACAACCTCTGAAGTTGTAAACCTTGTATCCTCACTAGCCTTCACAAGTGTATATAATGTATTGTCTGCAGGAACCACTTCAGATGACCCAAGTTGCATGGACATTGGACACTACATTTATTTAGAAGGACTCTAAATAAAAGATTGCATACAGAAGAAGTTCAGAGATCCCTAAAATTATAAAAAGTCAACTGATTCCATTAAATCCTGTCCATACTGCATGATAGCAGGTAGTATCTCTAGAGTCTGATGGCATTCATTGTTGTCTACATAACACACTAGGCACTGGACACTAGAATACCTGAGTGAAGTTCAGCACAACTCTTCTATAGCCTTTTCTAGTGTAAAGGGAGATTTGAGGTGGAGCAACACATGGTAACACTATCGATGCTAAGATTCAAAGCTTAGCAATTGCTTACTTATGGAAAGGAGGAACATTGTTTTCCTAGAAAGGGGACATGAGATTTTCATCTAGGCACCAACAAGATACCAACAATTATGTATTTCTCCAGTCACCTAATAAGCCTTGTTTTTGTGATGCTACCTGGATGGCTATTTACTTCTCTAGAAACCTGACTAGTGCTAGCTGCTAAAAACTTTATGTAGTTTTTGGGTCTAGTGTTCAGAAAACATCATGTTACTTGAAGGTTTTATCAGCAGGCTCTTTGTGTAGATGGGGTTTGCACTAAAACTCTGCGTTGATTTCTGAAGAAGCATCAATTGAGATCTCAATTATAATAATACAGGAGAGGAACTATTAATGTTTAATCACCACTTGCTTAGTGGGATTTTATGCTTACAATCAGTGAAACCATCACTAAAATGTAGAAATCTTTGCAGACAAAAAGTAAAAGAATTCCTCCATTTGTTGTGCTTTTTTCTGTTTTTCCTCCATGTTTTCTAGAATTCATTTGCATTGCAAACACTATAACAGATCTGGGTGGCAATGAATGATGTTTGTACGTTGAGTGAATTCTTATAATGTGCTATGAATTGCCAGAAGGAATTGTAATATCTGGATAATGAATTCTTAAAGATATACATTTCATTGCCTGGGGTTCTGGGTAAAAATTGTGTTGATTACTGATTTTGGTGTAGAAAGGCAGTACTTCCATTTTTTCTGATAATAGCCAAGTATATTTAGCTTGTAAGTGTAAAAAATTAAAGTTAAATGTATTGCATTATGTCCCACTGATGAATTCATGTTAACAGAAAGCAGTCTGTAAACTGTCTCCATTATATTACCAGTCAAATGTGGATTCTGAAAGTATAGATCTTACAGTACCTCTCTGTCCTGTTTGTCTGAATTATCAGTAGTATATCCTCTTTCTCATTTGCTTAGGTTTTTTCTTTTGTACAAAACTGTGTTTCCTCTTTTGGTCCATGTGCCACAGCTTGGTCCCAGAACGGTTATTGTAAAAACTGTGTGAGCTCCCCAGAAAACTGACTACAAATGATTGAAGTCTAAAGGGTATTTTAACCAAAGCCTCTGATATCCAGAAGATAGTTGGAGATCAGGGGAATAGTGGGAAAAGGTGAGATTTAAATAAAAGAGAGAATGAGACAGGAAATAAAAAAGGAAGATTTTTTTTTTCCCCGAGAGGTGGTCTGTCTGTGTTTCATTTTATGAGCTTGATGTATTTGCTTGAAGTTTTAGCTGTCTCTATAAATTGTTGTTCCTGAAATTGAAAAGATGATGTTCTATCAAAGATACTGTGCAAAGGGGTTTGCGTTGTGTTCTTGATTATGCTATCCACTTTATTATGGGTAGTTCAGATAAGATGCAAGCCATGTATTAGATTATTCATTCACCAAATTATTGATTGATTTTCAGAATTTTCAGTGAAAAATCAAATTTAAGTATATTTTATTGTACTAGCTAGACATTATTAATAGACTGGTTGGATAATTGGGTTACTTGTTAAATAATGGTATTTATTTGAGATAATACAGTAGAACCACTACCTTTTTATCAGAATTTATTTAAATTAGAAGTTTTAGTGATGTTGTGGATATTACTTTAGCATTGTATTCAGTCAGTTGCACCTGCAATTGAATAGAGTGCCAGCGCAGTTCTTGATTTGATGGACTTCCTTTAAATAATGGTACAGTCAAAGATTAAAATATTATAATATATTTGGAGGCCATAATAAAGTGATTGATCTAAGCATTTGGTCTGGAGTGATGAGCTGCCTGCGTAGATCTACAGAATATATCACAACAGCTTTACCCTCAAAGAAACTTGCTCTGGATTAACGGAGTTGGCAAATAGAGAAGTTATCACTGATGCCGTATCATGAGATATTCCCTGTATGTTGCTTTCAGCCTTCTGGGTGATTTTAATGCCCAACATTGTAGAGCTCTGGCAACCCTATATATTCAGTTTGAGATCAGACAGCATCTTACTAATCATGTTGATCATTCTGTAGTAACAGTAACTGTAGTTAAGAAATCTTAATTTGTTGCTAAAAGGAAGGTTATATGACTCTGAATTTGTCAACAGGTCTGTTTATTTTTGTTGCACTGTTGGGATTGATTGATTGATAGCTTCTTTGGATTGAAGTTTGATTTTTCAGAATACTGTGGTATTTTAAACTTCACTGAGATTTTCTTTCAGAAAAATATCCACAAACTTAGCAATTTAAAAAAAAAAAAAATCTCCACAGTCTCCAATCTGACAGCTAAACACATCACAAAACCTAGTAATTTGAGCCTGTTCTGGTTTTTACTGATTTCAAAGCATCAGGGAATAAAAGCTTTTTGGTGGTATTTCGGTTTTACCAGGAAGCCTAAGGAGTACATTTAAAAACTTAACTTTTATTTTAAGAATCTGACATTTAGGCTATCTATTAAAATTTTGTTAATGCAGCTTGTCTTGCTTTAACATTCAGATTCAATCAGAAGCGTAACCTAGCTCTTGTCTTCATATGAATGAAGGTATGCCAGTAGGCATGTGCTACTTTCCCATGTTGGCCACAAGGTATAAGACATATGCCAACCTGCAGAACCATGGCCATGGTGGGGATTGGACTGATATAACTACTTCCAAAAAATCTCATTCATAACTATAGGTCTGACAGCACTGCTGTTTTCAAAATCATTTTAAGTATCTGAGTATGCACATAGTGCTGGGCAGCTAAATGTGGATTTCATTTGCCAAAGCAGAGTACTTGAAAAAATTGCTTGCACTCACTAAGATTGCCTTGTGATGAACAGACTACAAATGTTTTGGTTTTGGGTTTAGCTTGGTTAAGCAACCAAATTCTCAGATGCCCATCTCCAAATTGTTATCCAAACAAACAACAGATTTTTGATTCAAGTATAGAATGGCAATTACACTTTTCACCTTAGACTCTTACCTGGCATGATGTGTAGCACCAGAGCACTTTCAGGAGTCTAGTAGAGTTTAGACGCATTTCTAGTATCTGTCTGTGGGCAGCCTGCAGACCAATACTCTAAATTCTGTCTTGTGTATGTCACCATATTTTGCTGTGACAGCAGGATGCCACTTATTCCAAAATTGTTCTGTAATATTAAATAATATTATTTTTTTTTTTGCCACTCATCCTAACCAAAACTAGGAACTGCACAAGTGTGCCCAAGTACTGAAACATGAACAAAGCATTTAATATTTTTGAAGTTTATCTGGCTTAATCTTTGAACAAGCCTTTTGGATGTTTTTTCCATTTTACCCAAGGTGGGTTGTTAAGCTTGTTTTATAGGAAAGTACCAAAGCTTTCTATATATTTGACTTAGCTAGTTGTATATGAATATGCATTTGACCTGTAGTATCTTCAAGTTAAGCATCTTATAGCATGACATTACAGTTTCATGCACTGTGGCCCAAATCAATTGGGATGATACTTTAAAAGTTATGTGATTTTTCTCTTGAACCAGAAGTGAGATAAAAATTTCCATACATCCCTTACTACAAGCGCATCCTTTTCTCATCTACATTCACATCCTGTAGATGAGTTTATATCTCTAAGCCCATAAGGTAATATAGACTGTTGCACTGAACGACAGGGACTATTGTTATTTGATAGGGGTAAGCAATTAGACTATAGAAACTGTCATTAGTTCACTGTCCCATGGGCAGTTCAGTCACTTGCAGAATGCGAATCTGAGTTTTGTTTTCCTTTTCGTATAAAATTGTGTGGGATTTTCCTTGTTCTGTCTTCTGGTTGCTTTTGTTACATACCAAAAATTTTAATCAGTTTCACATACAGAGCTTAGAAATATGTCTATGGGAAGTGTACAAAGAAAACTAGTGCTACCAATGAGTAAATATGTTTTTTCTGTTTTACCCAAGGTGGGTTGCACATTTATATCTGAATCTACCCATTGCTTTTTTAGTATTCAGATAAAATTTACACTGTACATTAAAAAAAAAATGTTATTCACTCATTCAGTTTCATACATAGTTGCTTTATTGACTTTAACGACATGAATATTTCTTTCACTAATGCATATATTCAAGTATCTTTGTCTGTGATGTGGTCATATTAAGACTCTTTTACACTGCTTTTCCATTTTATATCCAGTTCTGATTGGTTTGAAGTATTTCACTGGATTTCTTCTATCATCAAATCTCTCACTATGTCTGAGAGTTGAAGAAAAACACATAGAAATATGAAGGAGAATTTAATATTTTTAATAAATATGCACATTCTTGATTTTCAAATAAGAGAGAAGTGGTGAAATAAAAGCAAAGTTGAACCTGATCTTTTTTTTTTTTAAAAAAAAAGTCATGAAAAAACTGTTGCTGTGTTGAATATCTGCAAGAAGTTGCTCTTACCTTGGAAGCCTGAGGAGCTGGTTGATCAACATGGAGGAAGATACCTGCCATGTCCTAGAAATTAAAAAGTGAAAGACATTTTTGTTGTCCTGAAATTAATTATGAGGTGGAAACAAAAGCATGTAAGAACACAAATTTTTAGCATACAGATATGCAGCTAGTTCTGTTATGAAAAGAAGTAGCAGCTGAGGAAATAGTATGAAGAAAGACATTCAGGTCTTTGTGTGCATTGGGTCTGGCTGAGATGGATTTAATTTTCCCCATAGCAGCCCTCATAGCGCTGTGCTTTGTATCGGTAGCTAGAAAGGCGTTGGTAACACACCAACGCCTTTCTTTTGGCTACTGCTGAGCAGTGCTTGCACAGCACCAAGGCTGTCTCTCCCAAATTCCCCCCTCACTAGTAGGATGGGGGTGGGCAAGATCTTGGGAGGGGACACAGCTAGGACAGCTGACCCAAACTGGCAGAAGGGATATTCCATACCGTATGACACCTGCTCAGCAATAAAAGCTAGGAGAAAGGAGGAGGAGGGGGGCATTTTTTGTTATGACATTTGTCTTCCGGACCAACTGCTATGCATACTGAAGCCCTACTTCCCCCAAAGTGGTTAGACATTGCCTGCTTGCTGATGGAAAGTACAGAATAACTCTTGTTTTCCATGTTCTTCCACTCATGGCCTTTGCTTTTGCTTTATTAAACTGCCTTTATCTTGATCCATGAGATTTTGTCTGTCTTATCTTCTCCCTCTCCCCTGTCCTGCTCAAGAGGGGAGTGATAGAGCAGCTTGGTGGGCACCTGGTGCCCAGTCAAGGCCAGCCTACAACATCGTGGGTCAGTGATAATCTGAAGAGTCTAGCCATCAAGTGATCTGAATGGATAACAACTGAGATGTACTAGAAAGTACTGTTGGATTAAAATTTCTTTAAGGTAGTATTTCAAGAAATCACATCCAAATGTAGCAAAAAAGCCCAATGCGAAGCCTTCAAGGAATTGAAGGGGAGATGCAATCAAAAAAGTCTTGGCCAAGAAGTACTGAAGAAACATGATACAATTTAAAGATCTATTAGCTACAGAAAAATGAAGCCAATCATTAAGCCAAAGACAGAAGTGAATACATTAACATTATACTTTGAATTTTGGTAGTTATTAAGCTTCACTATTTACTATTTCCAGTAGTTCATATTAACCCTAGAAGAGTTAATCTGATGCTGGAAATACAAATTTGTATTATGGAAAAGTAAGTAATAGCCACAAATAACCTCCTGCTTTTTTCCCCTTTTATTATAAAGCTGCCTTGCTGTTTATGAAGACAGGTGAAAAGAATACAAGCAAGACTGTTTAATTGGGGAATAAATCATAAATCATGTAAGACAAAAATAAGCCCAGAGACAAGAATAGTACTCAAATTAGAGGCTGTAGAACCAACACCACAATTTGAAGTTTCTCAAAATCTTTCAATTTGGCATACTGAGCAAGCAACGGGTTGGAACTACAAACTGCTTTAGAGGGCTTAGGTTCAGCTTAATATCCGTCATGGATACATCATTTGGAGTCTTATTCCACTCCAATCTGTTTTGCTTAAATTATTTTGTTAGATTTAAGCATCATTCTCCTCTCACTACCCTTATTTTCCTCTCTCCCCTGCCCCAACTACATTACTTGAAATGATACTTCCTTTTCCTAGATCCCTGCCTGTGCAGTGATAAATGAAGTGAGCATTAATTGTAAGTTGTAGCCCAACAGGAGCCAGTTTGGCTTGAAGTCAACCTCCCTTGGAAAACCAGGAAAATATATAATCCTGACTGATTACTCCCAGAGAATATTTTTGTCATTTTCAGCACATGTGTTTGAATTTCAGCTGTTCATGTTCCCCTAAGGTTTTCTCCCTTAACATTACAAAAGGGAGGGAAAAAGAGGTAGAGATGAAAGCTTGGATTGTAGTCATGTGCAGCAGCAGGAAAACACCATCATCCAGACTGTGAACAGAGCTGAGCCTAGTTTTTGTTTTATATGGAGTAATAAGCTGTGATGGATGTCACATGGCAACTTGTCTAAAAGCATTTATGCTTTTTATGCACCAGCTCTTTTGCTCTTTGGGAAGAACATACTGTTTACTAAATAACCAATGAGAGAATGCTTCAGGTACTGGTAAAACTAGTGTTCATCAGGGTCAGTGTTCTCTCAATAAGGAAGAGTGAATTTTCATTTTGAAAAATGTTCCCTTTTATATAAAATCTTTTAGTTAATATAATACTATATAGTAATTATATGAATATGATGTTATATAATCCCATATATGAATATAATCCTATTTAGCTAATAACACAACAGAGTATAATATCATATAATCAATACAATACAATATAATACTGCATCATTAATATAACCCACTGTAGTATAATAGCTATTAATTAATGTAATTCTACCCAAAACTACAGACTGGCTGCTGTGCAATATGGGGACGCTGCCACTCCCTTGTGATGCATTCATCACAAGCAACAGTGGTGCCAGCAGCAATACTTCAGCTCTTGAATTCGACACACTGCTGCTGACATCTGGTATTTAGGTAAAGAACTGTGTTAAAGGAGTCTTTTTACAATACTTCAGCTAGAGCAAGAGGATTGGATCCGAATATGATCTTCCTCAAAGCTGGGGCCTGTGATGCAAAGTTCAGGTAAAGGCAATCCCTGTCCAATTTTAAAGCATCATTAACCAGTATTTGTGCTGATCCCTCAATTAAAAATTAGAAAACCAATAGCATGATGATAAGCAGAATTGGTTTGTGTTTCATCATGAAATACAGAAACCGTTGTGCTTACTTTATTCAAAATATGGATAAATATTAATGAAGCTGGTGAAGTTATTCAGAGGAAAGTTAATGCATGACTATAGAAGTGCTATTTGTATTCTTTTCCACAAAATCTTCCCTAGCTGCTTTCTCACTACAGGACTTGAAGAATCTGCCCAGATCCAGGTATTTTCCTAAGTAGGAAAAGATGCTTTCTTATATTCTTCTCTGTTCTTTTACACAGTTTTAGGCTAAAAATGTTTCAGAAAAATAAATTAAAAGAAGAAGAAAGACAGAAGTATTTACAAAAGCTATTGATTTGTGAAAGGAGAATGGAGAAAAGAGTACAGGAGTACTCCAGTATACCCTTTCTTTAAAATGAAAGTAACTTTTTTACCACTGTCCTGTGCAGTATGTATTTTTTATTGGAGCCAGGTGACCCTTATCTGCCTACCCTGAGGCTAATGGCATGCCTAAGAAGCCCTCCACAGTTCTTGCAACATGGAAGCATTTGACCTCATATGAGAATTGATCATTCAGATACTTTTGTAAGTTCTGCTAAAAATCCACAATGTCTGACTAGTAAATTAACCATTCTTTGCAAATCTCTTATGCTACTACGTGTGCTTTAAAGGGGGAAAAGGTAAAAACAAGGTTTATTTTCTTTATCTTTGCCTCTTATTTAGTCATTATGACTGAACATAAACGCGACACTTGACATTGATATGAATGTTTTCTAATATTTTTAATAAGGACATTTCAGCCATTTGATTCAGTGTAGTCCTATGGGGGGGCTTAAAATAGGCAATAAAATCTTAAAACCTGTATTTTTTGCTTCTGACTATGAATTATAGTTTAAGTAAATTATTTTTGTTATTATTGAAAACATACTTTTAGGGGAATATATGCTTAGAATAGTACCATTCTATGCAGTTGTCACAGTGTGTTTTCAGTATTTTATATGCACCTTTCTTTTATGTCTTTGAGGAATTTTTCATATCTTTTTGGCTTTTTACATGTTTCTTTGACAAAGAGACATTGCAGGAATTCTTTCTGTGTTTTGTTTGCCAAGACTACTCTATACAGCTTTATTTAGCAGTCATATTGCCCATCCATATAACTGAACATGGGCTTCTCTCTGTCCAGATGGGCATGTGAGCTCCAGACTGTCGATCTGTCTTCCTTATAGAAAGGGAAATTTGTTAGCTGGATGAAAAACTCAATGCCTAACTTCTGTTACTGAAGTGACAGTACTGTTCTGTTTCTGAACCCTGGCAAGTGCTGAGTATGAGGCGGTGCACCCTTCTCTAAAAATGGGCAAACCAGTTGGTCGAGAGCAGCATATGCACTCTACATTCACGTTACCGTTTTCTACCTAATAAACTCATCTTGCAGGCAAAACTCAGAGCTGTTGGTGTCAATGATTTATTATGTGAAAAAGTTATATATTGTCATTCAGTGTCGTGACTGTAACAAGTGAATGCTTTATCTGTTTTCAGATAAGAGAGCTTCCATATCTTGTAATAATTTGGAAAAGGGGTCAAAAGACAAGGTGTGCTGACAGCCTCCTAAAGGGTTTTATGTTGTTGGAGTTCATTGCCATGCTGTAAAGAGACCAGCCTATGTTTCTTAGTGGTATTAGGGTGGTTGTTAATAGAAAATACTTCTTTTCATTATGGATGGACTTCCCTGGGCATACTTAGAGAGTTCCACTGGCACCAGCTTCCACCACGTGTTACTTGTAGATATTTTTGTCTTGGTTTTAACATGTATTCTAATAACAAGAAAGTTCATTTGTGGTTTTTTTTGGTTGTGGTTTTTTTTTAGTTTGTTTTGGTTTTAGTTTTTTGTTTTTTTTTTCTTGTGACATATAAAAGACCGCAGAAAGTGGGGACTTGCTTTGAGAAGCCACTGTTCTCATTTAGGTCTTTTGTCACTAGTGATGTAAGCAGAATATGTGTGGTGGAAATGCTGAAACAAAGATTCAGCTGTGAAAGCAATTAAGAGCTGGGGACAGTACACACTTCCTACATTCTCACTGAGCACCAAGCATTAGGAACAAAACTCTGGCTTGTTGGAAACCGGTGTGACGTTATCAGGGCCAGAATTTTATTTTTGGGGGGCTGTCTTGTCAATGTATAGACTTTATCCACTGAAAACTGTGATAGCTCTGAATGAGCAGCCTGGTTTTTGTCATGCCAATTTAGCAGAAAGCCTAGGCAACATTATTAAATATTTTCCTTCTGCAGATCACAAAGCATTTTCCAAAAAGACCAGTTATTATTTAGGCATTGATCAGTTAAGTGACTGTTTCATTTTCACAAAGCAGGTGACCTGAAACAACCAGAAAAAAAGGTCTTCTATTATAATTCTAAGTGAAAAACCAAATCAAACTAAACCAAAACAAACCCATCCAAAGAAAACCCAGCTTCCTGATTGAATCTGTATTTTGTTTCTGCTGAGTCATGATGTCAGTTCTGATATTTTGGGGTTACCAAACTTTCATTATTCTTAAGTACTTTTAATAAATATGTTTGGGGTGATGGAGGGACAAAAAGAGAAGTATTAATAAAATGTGTAACGTTCTAGTATCTTGAAGGTACACACAACATTTTATAGTAAGCATTGCTAGCAAATCCTTATCCAATTAATGAGGTCATCTGGCAATCATTCGTAAGTCACTACAGGGACAGATTCCAATCACATTTGCTCCACAATGCACACAGTTTCATAGGGCACCTTCTTTCATACTGTAATGCATCTGTCTTGGAGTCTAAGGGGTATACAGGATGAATGCCAATTGTACTATATCAATGACTGATCTTTTGTGCAGCAAGCATTTCTGAAGTGAAGTACCTTGTGAACTGGATAACAGTATCCAGAGAATTACAGTCATCAGATATGTTACAATTAAGAATTTTAATGCTGATTTAGGTCCTTCATTTCAATTTGCAGCTTTTAATTGACCGTACTTGTAATTTTTAATTGCTTATACTGCCGAATCAGCTTGAGGGCAGAAGCCTGCAAGTTCATATAAATGGATATTTTGAATTGTCTTTCTAATAGATACAAGAGAAACTCTCCAGTAAATACCACAAATGTAACATATATGTTTCAATGTTTTAGCACGTTACACTGGAGTTACATATGGTTTCTGAAAGGATTTTTTTTTCCTTTTTCATATTGTACTCTGTGTCTTCTTTCATTCTTCAACTCACAAGAAGAATTTAGGAATCTTAAATTCATCAAAACCTTCTGGCTTGTTTATTAAACCATAATCTCTCTTCTTTGGGTTTTTTTCATTGGTTGATTTTGGATTTGGTTTTTTTCCCAGACAGCTCCTGATTCATTTGCAGGCTCTTTTCAGGTGATCAGTTCACTGCTGTCAGCATTAGTTCTCTGTCTGTCCCAGTGTGTGGGTGTAGGTCAGGATCAGACACTATTCTCTGCAAAGTAAATTTAGCATTCAGATTTAGACTTTTCTGACTTGAGTCACCATCTTTTTGTTTTGTTTAAAAATAGGAATTAGAATATGGAGATTAGTAATGTAGGAAGTTCCAGTTTTCAGTTTGAGAATTTGTCTGGGGAAAAATATGTTAAGAGAAAGCTTAACAGAGTTGCTTCTGATTTAGTATCACTGCTATTCCTAGCACTGAAGTGGTCATAGAGGAAGGTATATGCCTCAGAGTTTATGAGGTTTAAGAATCCAGATTTAGAGTTTGGTTTAAGCATTAAACTGAGAGAATATATGACTGAAGGCTTTAATCCCTTGCAGAAAGTAGAAAGGCCTGGGACTTGTGCAAGAAGTGGGTAGTGTGCTGACCAGCCACTCAGTATGATTTAAAAAGCACTGCTACTTTTCTCCCAGGGCTGAGGTACGGACGCTGAGGACACTACAAAGTTTTTGCCTGTGTTCCTCAGACCCTCAGGCAAGCTGAGGTCCTGTCTCTCAGTCATGGTGGATCCTAGCTGCTTTTTCCCATGTTTGTGCCCTCTGAAGTGGCTTGGCCTTTATCATTTACTGGGCCAAATGGAGGGAGAGGAAATAGCTGGCACCAGAGCAGAAAGGGAGCCTTTTTGCCATCAGACCACAGCAAGCATGGGAGTCTGGCAACACAGTGTAAAGGCTTTCAGCAGCTATAGTAAGTCCCAGGAGGTCTGTGGAAATTCTGTTTTAATATAGGTATTTTACATGTGTGCATCGGTGGTAACCCTCCTCCTATGTCCGCATCACCAATCAGTCCCTCAGAGTACAGGATGTGTTAGTCCTTTCTTAATAGATTGATTTCCATTAAACACCTGACTAACATTTTCTCACCCAGCCTTGTACTTGCTATCCTTCTCACAGCCTCACTGTTTTTGTGATACTCGGTCATTCCTATTGCATGATCTCAGAAAGACCTATGTACCCTAGATAATCTGTTTGTTGCTGTATCTAATAACTTCAGAGAAAGTTAACGAGACTGCTGTGCTCCACAATGCAAATGTGACAGTAGTATCAAAGAATCAAAGGCAGTAGGTAACCTTGAAGACTTGAGTAGTTGTTACCCTACAAAACAAGCTAACAAAGAGAAACATACCATAAGGAGGCCAAATGGGTACTAGAAAATTGTATTTTGTATTTAAACAAGCTTCAACCTGAAGCCTTGTTGTTTAGGCTCTTGTTGCTTCTTTTCTGATAGCAACATAGTTGAATCATCCTGTAGGTCTATTTTCTGTGATGTAGTTTTCAGTATAAATGAAGAAAAATAAAATGAGAATTAAAATTACTCTCAATTACTTAATAATTGCTACTGTGGCATGAAGATAAAGGGGAAAAGTCTGTAATTATTGTTGAATTAAGTAATAGGTTATTCTGTTTTTCTTTCTTCTTCAAAACAAATTCATGTAGCAATTCAAGTTAGCCAGGCAACTGATGGTGTGATTTCACAGCATGTCACACAACCTTGTCCCACTGAGCACCCCAAACAGACAGAACAAATCAAGAAGCATAAACTTGATTCCATTTGTTGTGTGGCAGGTAGTGGTTTGGGAATCAGATATTTTGAGACTGGGGGGGAAAAAAAAATTCAAAGGGTTTGTAGTTTAGTGAGTAAAGTGTTGGACACAAGCCAAACCAAACTTTAATAAGTATGGTGGTCTCATCTGAGTTCCTAGCAAACTCTAGCCTTCACTGAAAATTCATCAGCAATTAGATTGTAATTTGGTACAATTGCCAGGTCCTGCTTAGAGGCCCTTTATACTGAGCTACAGAAGAGACTAAATTACTTCCCATGCCTAACGGGACCATTACTCCTTGCTCAAGGATATATCATAAACACAAGCGGTACTGTCAAATCCTCACTGCGCAAATACCAACCCTCATGCTGGACCGTAAGCAGAAAGTCTGTGCTGATATTCAAGAATCAGAGTAGGTTCCTCACAGCACGCACATTTTCTTGGCTTTAATGGCTGGCTGTAATGCCCAGATGTAGCCCTAAGAGCTTATTTTTAAGACGTATGCATATATATACAAATCTTTGACATTGCTAGATTGGAGTTTTCAGAGGAGTAAAGGTGTCTAAATGTCAATGAAAATCGATTAAGCTCTTATCCTGAATGTTTAAAACTACCCATGTAACAGCCACAACAAAACGAGGTTAAAGTTGACATAGGTTGGCATTCCCTAGGAAGACCAGGACTCGGGGAACTTTAAGGCATTTGAAATATATAAATATATAATACTTCCTTCAGCATGAATGTGATATTATCTCAGAAAGTTGAGTGTACTTAGCTGAAACAGAATTTCAACTTTACTGCTTTGAACATTAAGTTCTTATTTTATGCAGAGGGTGTCTTGTGAAGTCTGTCCCCTGAGGTCCTTTAATGCTATATAAATGTAATGAGCTTTAAAAGATAGACAATAAAAAAGTTCCTGAGTGAAATAAGTCCACCAAATTTTGAATAATCCTTTCATAGAAGATAAGGCCACAAATCTGAGGCTTATGCATAGCCTGGTTCTGGCTAAATCATTTTCTATGCCTTTTTAGCTGGATTGCTTTTCCATGCAGATTCATTGTATTTTGTTCAATCTTTACATTGTTATTCCTTGAAAACCAGGGTACTCTTCTGTGGTTACCTGCAGTGCTGCAGGTAGCATCAGGCTTGGAAATCTGTAGGCTATTTACACACTTACAGTTATGCCCACAAAGAAGACAGAGGATGGTAAACCCACAATCAAATCTTCAAGTTAATGTTTCAAGAAGTACCAGTCTGATGTAGATATGCAAAACATGAATATAAATATTGACAGGATCCTCTTTAGAATTTATGATACATGTAGATATAAGAAAAATATGTTGAAATATATTATTAACTATGAATGCACTTTTTAGCTTATAAAAACACTAAAAAATTCAGCATACTTAGGGATCCAGACTACGTCATTCTTCCTGTTTCTGCACTGTTTTTCATTGCAACATTTCTAAGGATGAGAAGGATTTGTACTGAGAAAGTTAAAATTCATCTTTAAGGTGCCCTGGGCTGACCATGCTGTCAACCCAAACATGCTATCTCATCCTGGCTGACAAAGTGCTTCTGTATGCTCCCCATGGTATCTTTCACTGCACCAGTAAAAACTGTCTTCATGTCATGAAATAATAGGACAGGCTAGGATTTCCTTTGAATCCTCCCTTTCTCTTTTCTGCAACTTTAAGTTACTGGCTGCCTCTCTTTTAGTTAAAGGAGTGTATATTGTTGTAGTGCCTTAGTAGATGTAGTCATCAAAAGAACTAGGAATTCCTGGGTCACAAAACATTAAGATGTCTCAGAAGTGTATGCATTTCTGTCTCTGAATAGTCTTTTTGGTATGGCATGCTCATGTAATTTCTTTGGTTTTGCTCTGTGCTCTATCTCATGTGACCCGTACTTGTCTACCTTCTGTGTATGCAGTCCAGAGCATTCTTCTCTCTTGAATGTGTTAGGTCTGTTTGGTATTTAGAAAGTGCACTGCTCTACCCAACAGGATTAGGAAGTCTGAAAGCAGATAAATGTAAGAGCATTAGAAACACGTGATGACAAATCACAGACGAATAGCAAGACTTGTATAATGAGACCAAAGAAATTTGAACTGTTTAATGTTGTAGGAGAAAAATTACAGAGGAAGTGGAAAAAGGCTACAAAGAGGCTGCCATAAAAATGTGCCGAAGAAAGTAGATTAGGCTAATTTACCATTTCTTACTAGACTTTCAAATAAAATTCTATCAGTTGTAAATGTGTTTCAAGCCTCTAATAAATACTTCTTTTCCATGGTGTGTAAGTAACAACAGAATTGTGTTGTGATAAGACATAAATATGAATAGACAGTGTCAGAAAGCAGCAAGTGATGCTCTTAGGAGGGAATCTGAGCTGGGACCTGATGGTGATTCCAGCACAGGCCATGCTTACACTGATAGTCACATTCCTGAAGGATCTGACTACAATAGGCAGCTGGGTGCTGATAACAGGGTCCATCAACATCCCAGGCATGGCAAGGGGATGAATCAGTGCCAGGGTACAACCAGAGCCTCCTAGATGTAGCACAACATTGTCTTAAATAGCAGCTTTGATGTTGCTATACTACTAAGTTCAATTCCTGACAGGTAGTGGGAGACCTTGTGGTAGCTCGTGATAGGTTTACAGGTGTTAGTAGGTGAGGGATTTATTGTGTGAATATTTCTGAGTCCTCTGAAGATGTATGTAGCACATTTATGCTGTAGTTACTTCTGAATTGCCATTTTGTAGTTCAACAAATACAAATGAACTCATTTAATTGCTCCACTCAAGTTCCATCAAGCTTGTTGCCATGTCAGCTGTAAAAGTTGAACCACTATAACATCATTTGGAAGAAATTTGAGAATACAGCTGTTGGAATATGACAGTCCATCATGTGCGTGAGAAGGCAGGCCACAGAGGCTTCAAACATTAAGCCAACAAAAGGCAAGAGGTACTGTGTGCCAGTTTATGGTGCAACAAGACCAAATGAACAATGTGAAGTTATCTTAAGTATAGCTGGAAGAATCAGTGGACAATGTGGCGGAAGGAAGGCGGACTCCGGCAGGTAAGGCTCCAGGCTCCTAGCAGTTTAGTGGCTTGCAGAGCAGCTACAAAATTATTGTTGGTGGTTTGGGAACCATCTGGTCAGTGCAAGGCTTTGGCAGCATCCTGCTTCTGCCAGCTCCATTACCATGAAGCATTGACACTGCTTTCCAGATTGTGACTGAAGTCTGCACATGCACAGAAAGCGATGGTGATATTATTTGATTAATGTTAATTTGCTATTATCATTACAAATAAGAATTTCCTAATAGGAGAAGAAATGCATTCCAACACTGATTCTGACTGGTTATATGCAGTAAAAACCAACAGCTGCAGACTAAATACGCCTCTACCATGTTTCTACTCTGAGCCAAAAATGTTTAGCAACACGAGGCATAAGAGAAAGTCAAACTAAGCCCCTGTTGTTTGTTTTGATGTAGCTAATACTGAAGATCATTGCAAACAATTATTTCTTATTTTGTGGGTACTGTTTGGGTTTTATTTTAAGTCACAGTGGTAATTATTTAATAAAAGATGGTGAAGTAAGGCAGAAAGCTGAACCATGTATATTTAATATTCTGTCATGCAAATGCTTTAGATATGTCCATTCAATCACTTCAGAGCCTTTTCTTACTATGAGGGTTTAATATTCCTTATTATAGCTAGGGGATGTGTTTGTAATTCTAAACTTAACAGGTGAACTTCATTAAACATGCACTGCCCATTAAATGGTACCCTTTATGAAGGAAAACAACACAATGTTGCAAAAGTGAGGTTTAGCCTTGCACAGTAGGTTTGTCTGACAAGGCATATGGTAAAACCTCTGAGGAATGTGGTCTGCAATGAGATGAAGTATCTATTTTTAAATACAGGAAGAACATTAAAAGCTAGATGAGAATTGACAGGCTATGCATGAGCAGGAAACCTGAGTTGTCCAAAAGTTAAAAAAACAAAAACAAAAACAAAAACAAAAAACACAACCTTTCATCAGCTCAAGAGGTAGAAAGAGAGAGATGAAATTTACCAAATTATCCTTTACTTTGGGTTTGTTAAAGCCAGGGCATTTGAATAACCAAGGGGTAACAGAAAGTTGTGCAATGACCAGCAAGATGAATGTGAGCAAACATCTTGTGAGCAGTTTATTTGCTGCTTGTTCCATTGGCTGAGCTATAACAGGACAGTTTGGCCAAGTGTCCAGTTTTTGGGATACAGTACAACACACCAGCATTCTATTAAAAGAAATTCCATTTTCAGATTTTTTTTTCTGTTTTTTTTTCTTTTCTTCTCCTATTTTTGGGTGTGCAGTTATTACTATACCATGCGTGACTTTTCTGTTCTGTCTTGCCTTCTACTGAATAGCAAGGCAAGACTCTCAAAATCCTTGACCAGGTTCCCATACCCAGTTAGATTTTTAAAATAATGAGTCAGATCCTTAGGTTCTGTTTTATTTTTGACTTTAACATTTACATTGTATTTATCTTCATGTCTCAAGCTTATAGCATTGCATAAGTAAGAGAGTAAGGAAAGATTCAATAACTGGCGTTGAAGTACTACAGCCATTGTTGGTTCCCCCCTACAAGTCTGGTATCAGTTATTTGGGTAGCCAATAGCATTTGAGCCAGTACCTTTCCATCAAAGGGAGGGGAAAGTCTCTCCTGAAATGCTGAAATGTGGGACTCATGGGCCAGTGTCAGGGAAGGTAAGGATGAATTTAATGATTTTGTGCCTCCTCATTCTGGATCACCTGTGTAGCAATGAAACTTTGTTAGCTATGTGTATCCCACAGTCTCTCCCAGGATGATCGCCTTCAATTTGTGGCACATCCGTTGTGTAAAACTTAGTGAAAAACTTCTCAGCTATTCCTGATGTTTTGACTGGGAGTAATGTTTTCTGGCCAATCCCAGAGCTTTGAAATGCCATTTATGTAGCTTTATCCTATTTGAAATATTTGTAAAAAGAGAAAAGACTTCATGAGTATACATAATATGTTGAAAAACTGTACTGTAATCAGCATGCTGAACGTCAGTATTTCTTCTGTGGGAATGGCAGCTAGTATCTGTGCTGTCTTCTGTAATAACACTGACCCTTTGCTTTTTGCATATTTCATGGAGCTGTGGTTTGGTATTACTTTGCCATCTAACATTTTCATGGTATATCCAGCAGAGTAAAAAAAAATGTAGGGTTTCTGCTTTAGTGTGTTGTTTGTATACTCAAACCAATAATTTTTAAACGTTAATTTATTAATATATTTATTTATATTTTTTACTTGATTTGGCTGATACACTTGGCTCTTACCTTAAAAAGATATTAATATATATAAAAAGATCCTCGATTATGTCGTATAGTTTATTGTTGACTTAAACATATTTTAAGAGATGTTTGCATTTTGGGGGTGAGTAGTGTTGCTTCTTTGATCCATGACCAAGCCAAATTTGAGCCATGATGTTTTCCCACTTGCTTTGAAACTGATGCATTTTAGGGATGAAGAAAATAATCTTCCAGTGTTTTATTTTCTCCCCTTTAAATGTTGAGCCAGAGTTAATCTTGGCTCCAGAAGTTAAATTAAATATTTTAAATGTTTTCTAAAGCAGGAGCAGCTTTAGTCCAAAGACACATCAGTTTCAAAGTGAACAGAGAAACATTGCAGATCAAATAAGGCCAAGGGGAGGATCAAAAAAACTGGGTTTAACTGCACTTCTGTATGCAATCTCTTCTTGACAGCAGAATGAATTCATGTTGACTGTTGTAATTTGCATCATTATTTATCATTCTTTACAGTGAACAATACCATTCACAAATGACAAAATCATAACAAAACAGAACAGTGGTAACTTCATTCACTGTGCATGAGATCAGAAGCAAGAAAATATTCTTCAAAAGTTTACAACTTACCCATTCCACAGCTATCCTAAGAAACAGACAGTTCGGTACAAACTTGTGGTCACACTTGATGTACTGAGAGTTCATAACAGCTTTTGGCTGACTTGTATCTCATTAGCGCTGGAGATTTTCACTTCCTTTCCCCATGTTTTTGCCAGCTGTTGGAAAAATACATCTCTCGGTACATGTCAAACCCTAAACCCAGCTATGTGTTCAGTGCAGTCAGCATTGCAATGTGTTCGGGCAGTCAACAAGTTCATGTACTACAGGACAAGAGTGAAAGGAGTTTGCCAGATGCAGGGACAAGAGTTTCTCCAGGAGAAAGCCATGCTGTCAACCCCTTTCCTCTCTACTGAAAGGAGCCATGATATGAGCATGAAAAAGCTGTGGGCTGTTGAGGAAGAGTTTATCATGGGGCAATATCAGAGAACTTAACAGCTAAAAAAAAAAAAAAAAAAAGAAAAATAAGTACTAGAAAATATTCTCCTGAAAGTTGCATGCTAATAATACATTGTGCTACTTACAGAATTTGTTTTCTGAGTGGGTGCAAACTACATTGCTGCTGGATAGTCCGAATAGCTAAAACATGGCTGTTTCTGTCCAGAAAATGATGATCACATGCTGTTGATGTAAAAAAATAATTTTCTTCAGTGGCTGATAATCTATCTAGTCTGAAGTCTTTTCACAAATAATAGGTATGGGAAAACCTTGCAGGATGTCAAGTTTTGTGGATTCCCTCACACACTGTAATCACGTCAGTCTAGCCTTCAGCCACGTTGCTGTAATTTATGTCCCTATATGTCCCAGTCTATGGACTGATATGCAGTGAAGACAGGAGAACCCAGTGCAAGTGAAACACAGCAGTTTTCCAGAACTGCTTGTTGGCTCTTTGCAGAAAGAAGACACGATCACATGTCTTCTAACATATGAAGCGACACTATGCATGACATCATGGCTGAAACGGGAGATGCTGGTCGC
>JMFS01036323.1:0-18541 GCA_000699545.1 Podiceps cristatus
GGTGCAGGGTCGGGGGAGGAGGGGGTGGGAAACAACCACCAAACCCAAAACACCAAAAGAAAAACGAAAAGCCTGAGAGCTACCTACACACAAAGTAAATTTTAAAAGATAAGAAGAAACA
The DNA here is from genome assembly GCA_000699545.1 of Podiceps cristatus. Taxonomy (NCBI): domain Eukaryota; kingdom Metazoa; phylum Chordata; class Aves; order Podicipediformes; family Podicipedidae; genus Podiceps; species Podiceps cristatus. The sequence continues at coordinate 122 of JMFS01036323.1, forward strand.
GATTTTTTCATAATCTAGGATATTCACAAGATTCATTCCTGAATTAATCAAACTAAAGAAAGAAGTTTGATCATTTAGCAGAACTGGATGAATACATTTTTTTTTAGAGAGAGAGAATATAAATATTACAAAGCATAAATCAGAAAGTTAATTCAGTTGTTATCTGTTGGAGTCTATTTGTTTCTTACACAACATTTTTCTAGTGGCTGCTTTTTAAGTGTAGTAATAATAAAAGGCCTACAAACACTTGGAGTTATGATCACTCACCCTAATATTTGCAAAGGAAATAACTGACACAGTCGTTTTAAAAAAGTTTCATGTGGATTAAATGACACACACACACAAAAAGTTCTTTGTGGACAGAAAGGGTGAGAAATAAATACTAAATAATTTTGTAATCCGTTTGTTGGCAGGTGTTTGAAATGTGGTTGCATAAGAAATAGGACTCTGCACAGTAGTAAAACTTAAAATCCCCCGTCAAAGATTTGGCAGGCACTAAATATATTCAACATTATTTGATAGTTGAGCAAACGTGATTGAACTCAGCAAATATTATCAGCATTGAGAACATCTTTTGTGATAGAGTAGTAGATCAAGGAAAGCATAAAACAGAATGGAAAACAATGAATTTTAATCCAGACATTTTGCAGATGTGTTACTAGAAACCCTGTAGAGGACTACATAGGTGCTGGAAACCCTGTAGATGAATATGCAGAAGCTTTTTGAAATTATATTCATAAAGAGCTCTGGCACTAAAGCAACAAAGTATGTCAAACTGTACTCTAGGTTTTACGAGGTAATCACATATATTTGCATGTTCAAAATAAATACATCTGAAGGCAATACAAATATATATTTTTATAGATAACCTTCTAAGTGTCCTAATATGATCTAAATTTCATGTTTCTCTGTTTTTTAGCTATTTCTGACTACTGTGAATCCCCAGAAATACTCTTGTTTGTGCTTGCTAGCTATGTTAAATTGAGATATCCAAACCAGGAAACAGGATGGATCCCAAATTACATGCAACCTAGTTACCAATTGCAAGTTTTTGGTTTTTTGTTTTTTGTTTTTTTTTTTTTTTTTTTTTTTTTTTTTTCTTGTAATTACAGAAAGGAAAATTTTGAGCAGTTCTCTGATAACAGTGTGAATCAGGTCCCAGTCTATTGTCTCCTTAGTCTATATGTGATAACCCATATAGGCCTGCAGGCACATCTTCTACTTCTATAGGATATATTTTAGGATTCGTTCTCAGCTGCATGCATCAAAGAAAGAAGAACTTGTCCACCACCCTGCATGTCCTTTTGAAAAGGCACTGAGAGACTTGCCGGCAATCAAGTGACCAAGCCTGCTGACTGCTAGTTAGATCACTGCCCAAATTAGCTTAAGTGCAGCTTTTAGTAAACTAAACAAGTGACTCTAACTCCGGATAAAGGTTTGGCTCTTTGTACAAAGAGAGGGAGAACAAAGAATAAAAGTTGGTAAAAGAAGTGCAGAGACGAAAAATCAGCAAAGACAACTGTTTGCGTTGCATCCATTGGTATGTGCAGAATACACATTATGTGAACACAAATACTCTTTCTGAGGTTGACTTGCTATGTTTCCTTACAAAATTTGTCTTGTTTCCATTGCCTTAGTGAGGAGAAACTCAAACACTGTTGTGTTTTTCTTTTTTTCTTGTTTGTACCCCTGCTGAAGCAAATTTGGAGAAAATAAACCTCACTGGAGGTTTCATAGGCCTTCTAGAACTCTATCCTAAATCATTTGATGTCAGCTCTGATTTCATACACTACTTAAATGAAAAGTTGACCAACAAGAAAATTATCACTATACTACTTAATGCGTGAGGAAAAATACAGTTAGCCTGTCAGTAAAATCATCCCTTGGAATATTTGATAGGAGACTCAAAGCTTTGGGAGGCAGTTTTATAAAATATTTACAATGAATTGATTAAATTAAAGATGGAGATGGAAGAAAAAAAAGCATTTGTTATGTAACCAGTATGCAAAGCTTTCCTTTCCCCCCAACATCTCCAGGACCATTCAACATTTTGTGGGCTTGTGCTTAGAATGAGAAGTGCCTGAATTTACTGGTCAGTTAAGCAGGGTTTCACACATTATTTATTTTCAAAGCTCAGCTTTCTTCTTCCAAAACAAGAAACAGCAGCACCAGAAGAGTATCAATTGTCACATAACCATTCCTTTTACACTACTACCTAACAGCAGAAGTGAACCATGACTTAAGTGCACTTGAGAATCTGATCTCTTTGAAACATTGTCATCTCTTAAGGTACATGAAGGTTGATATATTTTGTCTAGTAGGGATAACACATCTTTTATTTCAAATTCGTTACCAAAGAAATTATAAAAGCACTTATTGCTATGTCCTGGTTTCAGCCAGGACAGAGCTAGTTTCATCTTCAGCAGATACTGTGTTTTGGATTTATTACTGTACTATCCAGTGAGTTAAAGAAAATACTTATCATTTATATAATTCGGGCAGTAGCTTGTTAACAGTAAGAACAAAGAATGTCTGGGCAAAGTTGTCTCTCTCTTTTCTGTGTGTAGCTGCACAGAAGGTAATTTTGCCTTATCCCCTTAATGAAATGAAGGACGACTGTGGTAAAGTCTAACAAGAGGTTTTAGGAACAACAGGAAGGAGAATTCTAAAAGCAATGCAAGAGAAGCAAATGCAAGTTTATGAAAGTGACTTATATTTGTGCAGTGGTTCATGGTTGATATTACAAATCATCAGTCAACAGAACAAAGTGGAAGAAAAGAATGTTATAATATGTAAATTTTCATTATATCTCATTTCCCTGAGCAAGTCAAGTGTCAGAATCAGAACCTGTATGGACTCTAAACTGGTCAAGATTTTGCAAAGTTCAGTGAGGCAGGAAAAAAAGTTTTACCAAAGAGTACATATTTTCTGTAATATATCAAAAAGTTCAAACAATTGGCATAAATTTGTTCATTAACCTACAGAGTTTTAATTTGCAGGCAATTTATGCGTAAGTATAAAATATCTTTCAAACTTAGTCGAAGTTTATAGAAATATAAAGCACAAAAAGACAGAAAGGTAGTTCACAAAGAGCAATGTAAGAACAATACAGATGTATTTCTCCCTTGTTTTACATCTGGACAATTGTTATTTTCAAATTTACACTGCCTTCAAATTAATATAGTGTGATATAAATTCACAGTCCTAGCATTTTGCACCTTCTGTACAAGGCAATCATTACAATCTGTGAAGCTGCATTTTTATTAGAATTATAAGCTCCAACTCTGTTGTAGGTTCTCACAGCATATACATATATGTGTTCCCTTCTGCAAAAAACTTACACCGAGCAAGAAAAGAATCTGAGGCACAAATTGTAGTTGCAGTGTTATTCAGACAGCTTGGTCATGACAGAAACTACAGGAGGCTTAGAGTCCCTGGGGAATCTCTTCCCTCACCTATGGGAAGTTGAAAGAGTAATGTTATGTTCTCTGTATAGTGTAATCTTAACTGGAAACCCATAGAGGAAACAAGTTTTTTCTCCTACTGAGGTTCTTAACAAAACAAATAGTGCAGGCATTTTCTTCCTATTTAAACAATAAATCTGACCAAGTCTCTTGCAGCTCTCTTAAAAACAAACAAACAAACAAACAAACAAAAAACAAACAACCAAAAAACCCCAAACCCTCTGCAGTAATAATTATGAAAGGACATGTATTGATTTACTCTTTTAAACTCATTTCAGATAGAGAATCAAGCACATAACCTAGGTTTTTTCTTAAGCCCTGCTCTCAATCTGTAAATTATTCAGAAACCAAATTAGGAATTGAAAGACTGAGCTATTTACTCCAGTGAGAAGAGGTTTTCTGAAGGTGTGGAGCCCTGTTGAAAGTCCTCCTAAGAACTGCTCCTCCACTATTAACTTTTATGTAACTGCTTCAGTGATTATATCATATATTAAGTTAGTGAATTATTAAAATTCCCACTTTGGTTTATCACCGATTGACAGGCACATAAGCTAGAGCTAATAATGTATATCGTGAATTATGTGTGTATCTTTGGTATATCAATTTTAAATACATTTATCTTTCATATAGTTATAGGCACACATAATTTCCTCACTACTTTTTTCAGGCTGGAATCTGGGAAAACATAAATTATTTGAATAACTCTTCTAAAATAACAGTATCTTTACAATCTAGTTAGACACTTCAGATTTGATCTTCACTTACAAATGGACCTTTGTTGTGTTTAAAGAAACTAAATGCATGAATGACAAAATGACACTGGATCCACAATTTTGAATCAGTTTGGAGAGTTTGCATAGGACTAAGAATTCAAATTAATCAGATTAATCTCTGCAGAGCAAAAACACTGACTATAAATATGTGAGAAAAATGGCATGGAAAACAATTTCCTTAATTGGTATCATCAACGATGCATTTGCAAACCTAATTATTCAAGTTCCTTTCTAAGAAAGAAGTTGAACTTGACTCCAGAAAGCAAAAATTGCTAAAGCATAGTTCATATTAGATTTTTATATATTCACATAAATCATCACTTAAAGTGCAAATTTATTTCAAAATCTTACTTATGTGCCATTATAATGAATGGATTTTAAATGATTAAAATATCAAAAAGTTCTGAGTCCATCATCAAATTTACTTTCCTGACAGTAAAAATTTTACATTACTAATGATGGCGACCCATTCTGTAGCTACACCTGAGACAATCTGTCCCCCCCTGCCATCTGGCCAGAGTACTACACAACATATATTCTTCAGTTCTAAATTCTGATCTAAATTTTTAATTATACTACCACGTGGAATAGGATATTAGCACTATCATTTTTCAAAAATCTAAGCCACGGACTAATGAGAAAAATGAACAGCATCTAGCAGCCTCTGAAATACCTATTAAAAAGGTGCAAGTTCTGTAGTATTTATTTCTTTATATTTATAGGTGATATTTTTGATGCTGTTGAAGAATATGTCCATAAAAGTGATATTATATGGTTGGAATTATGTACAGTGTTCTAAGAAAAAAATTAAAGCAAAACAGAGAATGCTTATGAAAATATAGTCTCATTTATTATATAAAATATATTATTAAATGCTTTATGTTCCAAGACTTGTAAAATAATATTTTGTCCTAAATCAATTTGCTCTGTGACAAATTATGAAATGGAATAAATCTTAAATGCCTAAAAAGTATTCCTCTAATAATTAAAGGTTTCATTGCTGTTTTTAAATTAGTGTGAGTAATGCAGAACCATTTGCCAATACCCTCCCACTGAAAAGCAAAAAGCTTTGTATCTAAAGAATCTAACAGTAGAGAGAAGCAGGCTTTACCTGCTTTACATGGAAAAAGGAAACTAACTGATACAGAACAAATGTCATTAGGATTAGACCCACATGGCATAACCAAACATCCATTACTTCAGCTAGGATGAATTAGACATCATCCAGAAAACAGTGATTCCTTCAAGGACAGAAGTAGGAAAAACTTACAATGATTGGTTCCTTTGGTGTCTTAAGGGGCTAAAAAAAAAAAAAAAAAAAAAAAGACTACTTTGGACAGATATATATAGGACATGGTTCTTTCCAGTTCAATATGCATTCTTAGAATTAAAATTCAAATTAAAACCATTTCAGGAAATGAGATGGATGTTAGCAGATTTACTAGTATTTGTATAAATAAAAAGTCTCAATGACTATTCAACAGCTGGCTTATGAACACCTAAGACTGAATAATTAGTAGAAAACTATACTCCTCAATGCACACTGCATAAATAAGGAAAATCTTGTCTGAATTCCTTATAAGAAATTTTCTATTGACTAAATAGCTTCTCAGAGATGTCATCCTTAATGTGTCCTCTAAGATGTTATCCTCCCTGTGTTGCCAACTCCTGCAATATCATCAGAAGTCCCACAGTAATGTAATTTTTCTTTTTAATACCGGCATCTGTACTCAAGGGATACAAGGGAATATTAGGTTACAGTTATTAGGAGGAAAAAGAAAAGAGTGAGACAGGAAAGTGGGTTTTGTTTTTTTTTTTATTTCACTTAGAGAGTTCTGCAGAGAAACCCCCAAAATACTAGCAGCATACATTCAAAAGCATCAGAAAATATAGATCAGTCAAAAAAAGGGGAACATAGTTGCTTTACATAAAAAGTAACCATAAAATTAGCAACTTAGCAACTTTCTGTGGATAAGTGCTTATTTTTTGTTACAGTCTTGATAGTAGATGTGACAATGGATTAGTGAGAATGATAAGAAAAGGGTCTCAGTGGATTACCTGAGACATCTATGAGTTTGGAAAAGGAATCTTGTTTTCTTCAGAAGAAACAACAAAATGCAATTTCTCTGCAAGCATGACCAAGTAAGACTCAGGCGGCCTCTTGGTGAGCTGGAATGTAGGTACTGCTGCATTTGGGGGTGTGGGACATTATCCTCCTGCTCTGCAGCAGCAAAGGTCCCTGCGGCACAGAGGTGCTGAGTCCCCTCCGTGCCAGTGCCGAACAAGAGACCCGTAAGGGCCCGGGAGTGCCGATGGCCATCAGTGTCTCCACCATAATGGCCGCAGGGTGCCAGCCAGAGAGCAGCGTCAGGGGCTCACTAGGCCCACCAAGGGCTCCTGCAGGCCCACCCCCATGCCGGCTCCGGTATTTCTTCCGGTTGTCTCAGAGGTAGTGCATAACTAGTTTGACTTGAAACTAGTTGTGATTGACTTTCATTTGAATCTCAGTTTAATAAATATTTACTGAACTTTGGTGGTTAATAAAATCTGACACAAGGTTTTGTATCAAAATTTTCATGCAAATGAAGAATCTTCACAGAAATATTAAATCCTTAGATGCTACAGTTGAAGCATCTACCTTCATCCTCATTCATGTCATTTCAAAAAAGCATCAATCACATTAGTGTGTGCTGAATTTTACTCTGGGTTGATGAACTTGCATGCTTAAGACAATAGTTTCTTAACCATTCTTCAAATTAATTTCTAGAAAGGAGTCAGACACTACTCTTCTATCCTTTCATAAGCACTTACAGACATAAAATCCATATGCCTTTCACGCTCTCTACTGTCATACATCACAAGCTTTTACACTTCTTTTTACAGTTCCTTTTATACCCAGAACAGCCATTTTGCTGTGTGTAAAAGCTGGTGGTGTATGTAATGGTAAGATAAACAATTACAGACTATAGATGACATATTGTACAAAAGGAGAGAAGAAACACGGCCTGAATGACTGTACAGAACAAAGGGGATAATAGCAGAGAGGCACAGAGGAGAGAAACAAGGGAGGCAGAAGCAGGTGTTAGATTTGGTTTGGCAGTCTATTTTCTAAATAGAGTGAACTGACAGAGTAAATTGACAACACAATCTTCCCTATTACTTAAACCCTGCGTAATAATAGGGAGGATAGTTTACTAGGAGCTGGCTTAAATTAGACAAGTAAACCAAACAACTCAAAAGGATTCATACACCTAATTCTCTGTGAAACAAATCAGTTAGGTTTAAGCCTCCTTATTCCTGAGTTCATCACCTATGAAACAGGGAGAAAATATGGGGCATAAAAAATTTCAGTGATCAACACTGCATCGTTATGATAAGCAAATGGAAACTTTATGCTAATAGTGAGTATAGAAGGAGGCCTGGGTAGTCCCTGAAGGGAACAACTGGTACCAAGGTCAAATGGAACTGACAGGACTGGCCAAAGACCAGCCAAGGGGAGAAACCAATATGTCTGTCACACTATATTCCCTCTAGCTCCATGTGTTTAGGGATCTGCTCTTCAAGCTCATGGTACGAAATCCTGTTAGCAAAAGGATCGGCTTGCTTTACCTCAAAATTATTTACCTCTTGTTTACCCTTCATGTCCCAGGCTTGGCTACTATCCAGTGACATGGGATCTAGATGAATATTGTCCTTCCTCACTTAAAGACATTTTGTTTTCCTGGCGACAAGGAGAAAAACTCTCTCTCTCTGCTTTGTGGGCATAAGAAGCAGGATATTTTTTATATCATTATTGTACTATGAGTGTAGCCTGGTTGCTCAGGAAAATAACATTTCTTTCTGTCAGTTTCCCCCTGAAATCCTGGGAACTTGTTGGTCAATTTTTATCATGTCTAATAGAAGTCTTGGTGATGTGAAGATCGGGGAAGCATCATAAAAACAGGAAACTGCATAGAGAGAGAGACTTTATTAAAGACTTCACTGAAGGGAAGAAGGATGAGCTCAAGTCATGTTAAACATTAGAGGCCAACATAGGAGAAAGCTATTAGAAATGCCCAAATCACGGGAAAATTTCAATAGAAGTTCAGTGTATTATACAGTTGTGAATCTAGCCAGAAGACATGAGTATTTAAGGAATCAGGCTTCAAATCTTAAGCTCAGGATGGAATTACTTCTTGGTTGTATCTCACTGGTATTTGGTAGTCCTCATCATGAAGACATTATACAGGATGCTACATAAACACAGAACAAAAATGTGTTCTCTTGCCAGAAAAGTCACTATCTTGAGTAATTACCTGGCTTTGTATGAAGGAAACAGGAAGATGAGTGGAAAAAAAGAAAGGAAGAGAGAGAGAGAAAGTGTACAGGACCCATTACTGAGTTTTTGCAGTTTTATGAATGAAGTTTTATGTTCTCCTCTTCTAACAGTTATAAGATCACGAATAGGTTTTGTTACAGTGGGTTGATTCTCACCTATTTGTACTGTGACAACTAGGATCAATTCTTGGATAGAAGTACAAAATTGAAAATGCTGACAAATTCATCCCTGGCAAAACTGTGTAAACTTCAGCCAATCACTCCAATTATACCTATGTGAATAATTATTTTTAAGTAGTCAATAAAAAAAAAAATACACTCCAATCTTAAAAAAAAAAAAAAAACAAAAAAACAAAAAAAACAAAATAAGGATTTTCGTTCCTTCTTGTGGAAAACAAACCTATTTAGAAAAAATATTAAAATTTTAAAATAATGCCTAAAAGCACACAGTTTATTTGAGAAGTATCCTTGTTCCTCTAAAGAAACCACTGAGTAAACTGCAGAGAGTTATCAGCTTTTAGCCATGCACACACAATTATGGCACCAATTTTGTGAACATCTCCAGAGCCATGTGAATAGGATTTACCTGCAGTGGAAACCATTAATTTTCATACGCACAGGAGAGAAAGTTAAAATTTCAGATGCAATAACTGGAATTATTTGATTTATCCAATTTTGCAGCCTCAAAGCTAATGTCATTGTGACTTTGTTGTTTCTACCCATGTATTTTTTGCAGTGCCCTAAAGAGATTTCAACTAATGGTTCAAGCCCCAGCTACATTAAAGATAACACAGAAGTCTTTGAACCAATAAGACAGTTGTAACCCTGTAGGACAATAAAAATTATAAAACTCAGGAAGAAGAACTTGACTGCTGGGAAAAAACATCTCAGTAGGCAGCAAGAGATCTAGCTCTGCAGTGACTTTCTAGAGCTTATGAAACAAATACAGTGTGTCCGTTTTAGGAAGCACCACAGAAATGTACGATTCCAGTGGACTTTTCCAACAGTACAGGAATGACCTTCAAAGCACTCACTCACTTGTATTTGCCTCACCTGTGTTCTTTCTTCCCTTAAATCAGGTAAGAAGTAAAAACAAATAGAAAAGGAACAGCAACAAACTAAGCAAAACGTTTCTTCCTGCCCTTTGCCCTAGCCTCTGGTAGAACTCTTCCTTCCTAGCAGGAGAAAATACAGCTCTGTACATTTCACCAGAACCCTGGATATTTGCCAATTATTGTAATATATATTATTACATACTGTGATGATTAAATAGATTGGCAAGCTGGTGGTCTAACTGTAAGTCTTGTCAAAATACTTTAAATTACTCTTGCTAAAAACTAAAATGGAAGAGTTCAAATATTGCTTAGGAGTGCTTTGGGTAGTGCCTTAATATGTTCAAATAAATAAAATTTATTTCAAAACAAGAATTTGGAATGACACTTTTTCCCTTGTAAAACATACTCCTAGAGAGTTACACTGATTTTTATTAGCAAGTAAAAGACTCAGAAAAATGTTGACAGGTGACGGAACATGGTATTTTAAAAAAAAACATTTCATTAAAGCTATATCAATAAAAATCACAAATTTTTCACTGAAGATTATTGAATTCTAAATTCTATACTATCAATTCTGTGCTAATGGAAGTATGGTTTTAGGCAGTTACAAGTAAGAATAATAAGTAGAGACTGAAAAAATGAAATCCCATCCCATTAAAACAATGAGGTCTTACATTTTAGTTTCATATTAAATTGGAATGGAAGCCAAATGTAGGATTTTTCATGTCACATAAAATATTTTGAACACTTTCCTTTTCAAGCTAATGGAAGTATTTTACTTTTTACCCTTGTCATTCTGACTGTTATTGCACTGATTTTATTCCAGTAATTTTAAAGAAGCATTTGAATGAAACTGGTTCTTGCAAACTTTTTAGTCAAACTAGCAGTTTCCAAGGGACTTTTTTAAAAATACATATTTCAAGCATCAGTAGTTCTATATAAACAACTTCAAGAACTTTTTCTGTACTCTATTCTCCATACAGTAAGACCATTAAACTACAGATGATATACAGCTATATTTACTTCCCATATATGTAAGATCAAGTTGTCTGTTACACTAAGTAGACTCACAAATTTCTATACAGCTGCATCACTGTGCATCAGGCAGCCTCTTCCTTCACAGGCATTGCAAACTTACTCACCCAGCTGTGGGATGATATACCAAGGTTAGTGGGACAGGGTGCTAGTGAGGGCCCTTGGGTTAGTGGGACAGGGTGCTAGTGAGGGCCCTCAGCCTGTTGCTCTGAGATGTGCTGGCTACACTGCAGCATACCTGAAGTCTTACAGAGATGAGCCTGGGGCTCCAGAGGTAATAGGAACCCACAGGGAAACACCAGTGAAACACCTCAAAAGAATTAAGGGGTGTTCCTCTAAGAAGGTGGCACGTCCGACAGCCCAGCTGAAGGGCCTCTACACCAATGCACACAGCATGGACCACAAACAGGAGGAGCTGGAAGCCACCGTGCCACTAGAAAGCTGCAACCTCATTGCCATTAATAAATTTGGTAGGATGAATCTCATGACTGGAGTGTGGCTATTGATGGCTATAGACAGTTCAGAAGGGACAAGAAAGGAAAGAGGGGCAGAGGCATTGCCCTTTACATCAAGAGGGGAACTTTGTGGTTGGTGTCTACTTTAGGCCACCTGACCAAGGGGAGCCTATTGACAAAGCCTTCTGACTCCAGCTGCAGGAGGCATCGCCCTTGCAAGCTCTCGTCCTGCTGGGGGGCTTCAGCCATCCGACACTGGTTGGGAAAGCAGCACGGTGAGCTGCAGGCAATCCAGGAGATTCCTGGATTGCACAGAGGGTAACTTCTTCAGCCAGGTAACAGCCCCACCAGAAGGGATGCGGTACCGGACCTGATGGTCACCAATGCAAGTGAGCTCATTGGTGATGATAAGATTAGAGGCAGCCTGGGCTGCAGTGGTGATACACTGATGGAGTACACAGTCCCGGGGAAGAGTAAGGTCAAGACCCTGAATTTTAGGAAAGCAGACTTCCAGCTCTTCAAGGAGTTAATCAATAGGACCCCCCTGAGAAATTGCCCTCAGGGATAAGGGAACAGAACAGAACTGGCAGGTCTTTAAGGACCCTTTCCATAAAGCACAAAAGCTCTCAATCCCTGGGTGTAAGAAATTAGGAAAGAAAGTCAAGACACTGTCACGGCTGAGTCAAGACCTGCTGGTCCAACTAAAGGACAAGAAGGAAATACACAGGCAGTAGAAGAAAGGACGGGTATCCAGGGAAGAGTACAGGGATGAGGCCTGATTTTGTAGGGATGGGGTCAGAAAGGCCAAGACGTGGCTAGAGCTGAAGTTGGCAAGGGATGCAAAAAATAACAAGAAGGGCTTCTACGGGTATGTCAGCCAGAGAAGGAAGGTGTACCCCAGTGATGAACAAGACTGGCAAACTAGTAACAACAGATTAGAAGGCTGTGGTACTCAACAACTTTTGCCTCAGTCTTTGCTGGCAGCCTCTCTTCCCATACCTCTGAAGTGGATGTACCACAAGATGGGGACTGGGGGAGCAAAGTCCCTCCCACTGTAAGAGATCAGGTGAGTGATCACCTGAGGAACCTGAACATATCTAAGTCTATGGGACCTGATGCGATGCATCCCAGAGTCTTGAGGGAATTGGCTGATGTGTTTGCAAAGCCATTCTCCATGGTATTTGAAAAGTCATGGCAGTCAGGTGAAGTGCCTGAGGACTGGAAAAAGGGAAGAACTGAACCCATTTTTAAAAAGGGTAGGAAGGAGGACCCTGGGAACAACTGATCTGTCAGCCTCACCTCTGAGCCTGGGAAGGTCATGGAGCACATCCTCCTAGTAGATATGCTAAGGCACGTGGAGGACAAGGAGGTCATCATCAATGACATAGACAGTGGGATTGAGTGCACCCTCAGCAAGTTTTTGGACACCAAGCTGAATGGTGTGATTGACAAGCCTGAGGGATGCAATGACATTCAGAGGGACCTGGACAAGCTCAAGAAGCAGGCCCGGATAAACCTCATGAAATTCAACAAGGCCAAGTGCAAAGTCCTGCACATGGGTCAGGGCAAACACAAACACACCGGGCCGGGCGCACCTGCCAATATCACTACGGGCGGGGGGATGAAGGGGCTGAGAGCAGCCCTGCCAAGAAGGACCTGGGGGTACTGGTGGATGAAAAGCTGGACATGAGCCAGAAATATGTGGTCACAGACCAGAAGGCCAACTGCATCCTTGGCTGCATCACCAGCAGCGTGGCCATCAGGTCAAGGGAGGAGATTCTGCCCATCTGCTCCGCCCTCATGAGACCCCACCTGCAGTGCTGCGTCTGCTCTGGAGCCTCAGCACAGGAGAGACATGGAGCTGTTGCATCAAGTCCAGAGGAGGGACACAGAAATGATCTGAGGGCTGGAGCACCTCTGCTGTGAGGACAGGCTGAGAGAGTTGGGCTTGTTCTGCTTGGAGAAGAGAAGGCTGCGGGGAGACTGTATTGCTGCCTTTCCGTACTTAGAAGGGGCTTTTAAGAAACATAGGGACAAACATTGTAGCAGGGCCTGTTGCAATAGGACAAAGGGTAATGGTTTTAAACTAAAAGAGGGTAGATTCAGACTAGAAATAAGGAAGAAATTTTTTACAATGAAGGTGGTGAAACACTAAAACAGGTTGTCCAGAGGTGGCAGAAGCTCCATCCCTGGAAACATTCAAGGTCAGTTTGGACGGGGCTCTGAGCAACCTCATATAGTTGCAGATGTCCCTGTTCATTGCAGGGGGATTGGACCAGATGACCTTTAAAGGTGCCTTCCAACACAAACTATTCTGATTGTATGATTTTATGATTCTATGATTCTATATCCCTGTAGGTATAAATCCGCTTTATAGGAGGTATATTTCTAATCCATAGAATTTCATGAAGGTGGCACATATATGACATCAATTTGATTATAAGTTCTAGTTTGAGGGATTTTAAGTCCTACATCTTACATTAAATCTGTCAGAAAGGTGCTTCTCTGGAGTAATAGGCCCACATGTGAGCTAGCAGGTACAGATAAGCAAATAGCAACAATGAGTCATCAGTTCCGAGCCTTTCTGTTCCTTGCATGGTCCCAGATTATTCAGTCTGATCACTCTGCTTCTCTGTATGATGCAGTTTCCTGCAAGGATTTTGAGATGCAGGTCAAAGTGAGAAAAATCTTTGAAGTGTTCAATTTATATGGATGAACCATAGCCAACCAAAAGGATTCTTTGACGAGCTGCGCATAGAATTCATCCTGAAGTGCCAGAAAATCATTCCAGAGGGAAAGGATGGATAAACTATTCAATTCCTTTCTTGATAAAAAAAATGCAGGGGAAGGGGATAGAAATCACATTTTAATATAACATACCATATCCATATTCTCTATACAGTGTATCAGCAACAAAACCCTGTAATGGATCTCAGAGAATCTACCTGTCTATGAAAACGGTAATTCCTTTTTTTGATAATACCACCTGAGTTCAGCACAGAAGTGAAAGCAAATAATTCAAGGCAAAAAGGTAAATATAAAATGCACTCGAGATTTTTCACCCTTGGCGCCATTGTTACCTTAACATAAGTAAAAACATCCAGAAACTGACTTGTGGTGATCACACAGATACTGAGAATATCCTTGTTTGTTTTGTTGGTTTTGGGTTTTTTTTCCTTCTCATACAAAGTATTTTCTGTCTTAATCCACAGTAGCACCTGGTCATCTACCTTGCAAGCATTCCTGAGCAGCACACTGAGGACTACAGAACACTGAGGAACTGAAAACACGGATTAGCCAGGAGTGCAGAGATGATTTATAACAGATTTTTCAACCACTATTTTCAGTAATTCAGATTCATGAAAGAAAAAAAAAAAAGTATAGATATGCAGTCAGGATGATAAGTGCTCCTGCTTCTTCTGTGGAATTGGAAACCAGAGAAGTGCTTGAACCAATAGGTTTTATTAATTTAATCATGAAAGTATCAGGAAATAGTATATTTTTATTTCTATATTAAAAATTATTTCTATATTTACTTCTTTTTTAAATCAATGAGTTAAAAGCAAAAAGTGTTGATAGGAGATGGAGAAATGAGAGTTCAAAGAGCAAAAATGAACTGTAGAGAAGATCATTCAGAGATGCTGTTCAGACCAGATATTTTTGTATTCAATGCTTCCATATACTTGGTGACATCCAGTGACTCATTGACACTAGATGGTGACTGATTATGACTAGATGCCATTCTTGCAAGAATCACCTTTAGAAACTGTTATTTTGCAGACTGATTCTAATGTGTCAGCGAATCACTGTCTCCCAGAGCTATATTTTATAAACAAGAAACACTGCTCTCTGGAGATGGAAGTTATTAAGTGGAACTGAAGTTGTTGCAGAGAGAGGGGAAGAAACCCTTTCTAGTGGAAGAGAGAAATAAACTTTCTTTTTTTGCAGTTAACCAAGGCTTTGCTGAATACACCTAGAATATTGAGTTCTGGATTTTTTTTCTTTTTTTCTTTTTAATTAAGACTTTGGGACATACACTGAAGTGCTTATTTCTGCTGTTCAATTCCAATGGAATTCACTGAGTAATGCCAGAATTTTTCTGAGCTCAGTGGGCAGCTCTGCCTGTAATCTCTGAGGTAAATTTTGTCACCAGAGTTCCTTGTCACCAGATATGCAAGGAATGAGAAATGTACAATGTGAGTTAGACATCAGAACCTGACTATCAATTAAATTTACCATTGAAAACAGAGTTCATTAATACATATTCATGTATTCAGATTGTAGACTTTTAAGGTGACTGGATGGAATACAGATTATTCATAAAGTACAATTTTCATGCAGAGTTGGTTTCCAAAATCCAATTTCTATTTGATAGTTGGTTAGTTTTTTATATTCAATAAATTGATCTTACCTTTACATTAAAAACATAGCTATAAAAATATCAGTCATCACTAATATTGGTTTTGATCAACTGCTACTGCTAGCAATCAACAGTGAGAATCTCAGGCTGAATAAGTAACTATTCCCTTAGAAATTAGGAAGAAAAAGTGAGCAGGCAAGAGAGAGCAAAACAGACTCCTGGGCTATTAAAGTGTCCTTGTTGGGATTAACCTTGATTTCATCCTTTGACCTCTATGAAAAAAAAAAAAAATGGATGTATTGAAAAATGTAATAAAAGATGTCAGAGAGCTTGGACTTTGGTAAAAGTCTGACGCTGCTGCAGTCAATAGCATCTATTTCATTTCCATTAATGTTAACAATTTTAAATTATGTAAATGTTCTTAACTACCTGTGAAAGAATGTCCATGATAACAATCAAAGATGGACAGCAGCCAAATACAGTTCCCCAATGGATTCAGGTTCTCAGAACCATTATTCTTTTCAACAAAAAAGGACAGTGCTGGTAATTCCCTATTTTATGAATTCAGCTGCATTCTTGAAGACAACATTTACTGTGTTTGATGATCATGGCATAAATCTACAGTAACAGTCCACTGAATTATTGATCCAGAACTGGCATTGTTCATACTAACAAAATAACAGAGAATAAAGAGTATTATCAGCAATCTTAAGAAGAACAGTGTCTGTCTAGTTTTCTTTTAAAGAAACTGAGGATATTTGCTAACATTGTAAAGCTCAAATGGAGACTGGGTTTTCTGTTTGAAATAATATCTTCTGTCAGAAAATATTAATCCATTAATTCATTGAAATAAGAAGTCAATTTAAACCTCTGTCTAAACTATTTAAAAAAAAAAAAAAAAAAACTCAATAAGGTAAAAATGTTGATTAAACTCCTCTATATTAAAAATGTTTTAAATTTTAAGCTATTTGGGTTTTGAAGTATAAGCCAGTAATTTAAATAAAATCTTTTAAATAAAAAAAAAATATTCTAATGAAATTTCTTTTTTCTTAACTTACATTTCAGATAAAATCATAATGCAGTTCAATATTTTGATTTATGTGTCCATTAAGGCTAGGGTATTTGTAATTTCAGAAAAATAAGTTCACAGGATGGATAAACTTTTTTTTTAAACATACTTCTATCAGCAAATTCAAAATTTTGATGCTTTCAATTCTGAAAGTTCAAATTCTAAACACTTTTGGTTACCATTGGTCAGATTGTTAGCATCCATAAAGATACACCAATACAAGCTGTGCCAAAGCTATGTTTCATATCCCCATACTCTAAAATTTTGCTTCTCAGATGTGTACATACTTCTGAACACAACGGAAGAAGTGAAAGAAAGCCCCTTCTTGTCCTAGAATTCAAATTTTATTCTATGGAAAAAATACCTGATGAAACAGACTTACCTCCACTACTTCATTTCTTTTCCACTCCATTATGCAATGCTAGCAAATGAAAGGAGTGAAGGCAGCAATGTGGAGAAAAGTATGAACTAAGAAGTATTCCCCTCCCATTTTTTAAAACAAGTAGCAGCTCCCATAAAACCTGAGACAGTGGAAGATGCAGCTTCCCTTGTCTCCAGAGCTCTCTTGTACTCCAGCTTTTTCCAGCTTCTAAGAACACTCAAATACTGATTATTTCCTACATTTTGTAATTTCACAGCAACAGTAAAATGTGTAGGCCTCTGTCTTTCTCTCATTGTATTGCTAACCTGATCTTCACTAACCCTTTGTCTCTCCACGTACAGATGACAGTCTATAAGGAGGTCATGAAAAGCCATTAATGAGGCAGTTGAGAAGCATTAGTTGTTGAAACTTTTAGTATAATGTAAGGGGAAGAACACATCTTGCTCTCCCACCCTTTATGTGCACTTACTCTTCAAAGTCAACCTCTGTCAAACTCTTGAACTACACAAATGTATGCATACAGATTATATAAAGGCTTATGATTAACAGATACACATTTTTACCCCTACTTTAATGGGAAGTGCAGTAGCATTTACAGATTATTTCCAACCCAAATTAGGGATTACCACCTGATCAACTCAGACTAGTAAACAAACATATGCAGTTTCCTGTGGGTGATACAAACAAACAAAAAAGCCACAATATAATATTAATTTTAAAAATTACTACTTATTCAAATAATTAATGGTACTGGACCTGTAACTATTCAAACAAGCCTACTTATAAGTCACTTTTTCGTAGTTTATACATAAAGTAGACCATTAGCAATTACAGAATCCATTAAGCAGTTATATTCCAAAAGGAGGAGGGAGGAGGGATGTATTTTCCTGTTCAATGAATCTTTCTCAGTAATTTTCTTTACGTTTAATAATAGCAATAATCTGAGTAAAAGTCCTTTCTTTTTTGACTGAGATCTTCTGTATTAACTATAATCTATTTGAAATGTGCAAGTACTTGATTTTTCATTCTTCACATGGCATTACTTGCACTATTTTAAAAACTTTGATTTACTTGATTGCATTATTATAAATAAAGGTTCAAAATTGCCAACAATTTTGGTTTAACTAAGTACTCTGACTACCAATATCTTACACCCTCAGTGCTCTTTAGCCCTTATTCATCAGTTTACACTTTAAAAAACCAAAGCATACCTTTTCACATCTATTGAACATCTGCTTAACTATTCTTCACTAAGCAAATGCATATTTATTAGATGGAACTTATGTTGTTCATGTCCTAAGAAAACAAGAGAGTACCATTCATTGTCACATGGCAAAAACACTTCCTTGCAGAAAAGCTTTATGAAACAGCTATCTCAGCCTAACGTGTCTGTCATGGTTTAACCCCAAACAGTAACCAAATACCATGTAGCTGCTCGCTCACTCCCCATCTCTCCAGTGGGGTGGAGAGGAGATTCAGAAATGAAAACTCATGGGTTGAGATAAAGACA